>VUQR01022682.1:0-40366 GCA_015108515.1 Hemichromis elongatus
TAGCTTGGACAGACGGGTGGAATGAACCATTGTGAAAGGGAGGGGGGTGTCATAAACAATACATTATTATAATACATTATTTGTTAAATATTATTAAATATATGGTCAAAACAGACAAAATACACATTATGTGTAGGAGGGGCCCTAGCACATTTAATGTATATATTAAAAAGAGAAAAGAAATAAGAAAAAAAAAGGGATCTGGTCTTCTGGGCCCTTCCTCAGCCTGGGCCCTTAGAATTGTCCTAACCTTCCACCCCTTTACGGCGCCCCTGCCTACAGTGGCCAAGTAGCTAGGATTATGCAATTGAATTAGAAGGGGAATAAAACAGAAATCAGTTGATTGCAGTTTACTGATATCTAGTGATTGCATTTTACACACTGTACCTTTTAGTTTTTTTGTATAAGCAGCAAAAGAGAACAAAAATCAAAATGCTAATAATGCTTATTATATTACATATGTAGCTCATTCTAAATGTGTTGCTATACAATATATATATTGTCACCATCTATGTTCAGTAAACAAAAAAATAAACAACTATTTACTTTATCATTTATAACATAATGATGATCAAATGTGGTTGCAGACCCCTCTAGGATTTTTTTTCCTAAGGGCCCAGCAGACTCTCACTGTGTAAGAGTTAGTACTTTTAATTAAGCATATGTGTGGGTTTATGGTGAAGGATCTTACAGAATCGCATTTAAAATATGTTGCTTGCTGTTACATCAATACACACTTAGTTTTTAAAGTAGTTTATTCTATTTCATGACAGTCGCATTGACAGAATCAAGCATCTCACAAATATTCCAAGGGTTTTATATTGAAGAATTAAGAAAAACACTAAAATATCCTCAACTCTGTGAATATAACTATATACAGTGTTGGCAGTGATGTAGTCATCATTGTCACTGAATCATACCTCTTTATATAAGAAAAAATGCTCTCATACATTTTGCTTACAGTTCCCACTCTATGAATGGCATTGAATTTGTCACAGCATGAAATCTTACATTTCCCCCCTAAAAGCTTCCCTGACATCTGGGGCCCCTGAAATGCATTAGAACCACTCAAGTAGTAAACATAGCTTTGCTTTTACTATATGATTTACTATTGGTGATCAGCTAGAGAAGAAAATGCTTGGTGTATTGCGAAAGAAATCTACTATTTTCAAGATGAGACAAATAATGTAAATAAAACAGAATTATCGTTCCCTCACAAAAGAAAAGAAAAGGAAAAAAAGGCTTTTGCTGTTAGGAAGTCACTTCCATTGAGGATACAATGAAGTTCAGATCATAAAATTAGCAAAAACTTACAATGCGAAATGTACCTATGCACTGCTTTCTCAATAATTTAAGTAATAAAAGAGAAACATTTAGGAATCAACAAGCATCAATTGCTAAAGACCCTGAATTTTTTAATCTCTTCATATTTATCAATGTATATACAGAATATATCGTACACATTAAGTCTGCAAGAAAGATCCACTGCATAAGGCACTATAAAGAAGTATTGCTGAAACCACAGCATGGCATAGCCACAGCAAAATGAAAAGTATAAATAGTACATTTAAGCACAATCAGCCAGACAATACCTGCGTTCCTGTGAAACACCACAGTTTTATGTGAGGACAGTGAGCACTGGCAGGATTGCTTCTTTTATTATCAGAGCTGAACACATTTTCTTGTGGACATCTGTGTTGTGGTTGATGGCTGGACAATGTACGCCAAGTATGTTTATGCTACCTTAATATTTTGTGAGTGAGAGGGTCATGGTTTAATGTGCTGAAAAAAAACCTTTAAATGCGTTAGAATGTTAGGGACTGTACACAAATTACAGTGGTGATAAGAACAAAGCAGGGCTATTTATGTTTTGTTTTTGTTTAGTAAAATAGTTTTCTGCCTCTTGCAAATTCGCTCTTTTGTCACACGATCCTGAACTCTGCAGGCGCTCTTCACTGGCAGCGCATATACATATTACCCATGAATCTTATTTTCAAGGAACTAAAAGGTTACGTCACGCATTGGATGGGAATGTCTAGACCTCCTTTTGATTAGGCAAGCTTGTCTGCTTGCATATGTAAACATATGGAAGCACTATACCACCATATAGAGCTATACCACAAACGCCTCCAGTCAAGTTGGTGTTATTCTAGAAAACAGAAAGGTTGAAAAACAGAAAGCTCCACCCCTAAAGTTCCTGGGATGTAGAGTTCCCGGAGCTTGTGGGATGAGGTTTTTGTAGGTAAAATTATTTCCCTTGAACATGTAAACTACATGTAGACTCTGGTGTGTGCAACTCCTCCAGAGTTCCTGGAAATATGCTTTTCAGAAGAGTCTTTTAGGTCCTTCTAACCCATGCCTTGCCTGCAAAGTGAAGTAATGCAACTCACCCATCCCAAAATGTTTCCTGTGCGTACAATTCCACATCTTTACAGTAATCCATGTAATATGTGCAATCTGTAATAAAATGACTACAAAAAGATGGATGTGTTTTTGCATCACTTATTATATCAGAGGCTGCAGATATAACAAACCTACGAGACTATTAACAAAATTAAAATCTTACATTGTGGCTGCTTCCTTAAAGAAAACTTAATTGCTGTACAGTCCCTTATTTCTAAGCATTATATGTTTATAAATTACAAAGAGATTTGAGAGACAGACAGACAGAACGGTAGAGATAGTATATATGTGTGTGTGACCTGAGCTGCATTGCTTCCTGTAGAAGTTACAGTAGGTGTGAATGGAGGTGCTCTGAAACATTAGCCTCATGGCTGCTGCTGATACTGGCTCTCTGTAGCTGTGTAGAAATCCTCCAGGACGCTCTGCAGGTAATCAAAGGTGGGACGGTCCTCAGGCTTGTTCTTCCAGCACTCCATCATGATGTCATATAGTTCCTTGGGACAGCTATCCATACGCTGCATTCGGTAGCCTTTCTCCAAGTGGCGGATCACTTCTGGATTGGTCATACCTAAAAATAATGAAACAAATCAAAGGTAAGAGAGTAGGAGTAATGTAGGAGTAATACAATCTGACGGCTCGGGACTGTGGTAAAGGTGATGGCTCATTTGATTAGTTGGTTGATGAACCACTTTGATTCAGACTAAAAACTACAGGATGGACTCAAGAAAAATACTTAAGGAATCTATGTCTTTGGTAGTGGATAGGTTTATCTATAGACTATTGATAGCTTCTCCTTTCATGACAATTACAATTACAATCCAAACTAAGGTAGCTATGTTAAAATTTTCCACTCAAAGTGACATGGCTACAGCAAATGAACTGTCATTTACTCTTAGTTGTATTAAAAGGAACTCAAAGAAATCACCTGTTAACCTAACCTAGCATCCTATTTGTTATTACAGTATAGTAAGAATACAATCTGCCAGTGAAGCTAACAAGCAAGTGCTAGCAATTCCTGATAGATACCACTAGAACACTTCCGCGTTCACTGACTTTATACATACAGTAAGACAGGATTTGTTATTCAAAGCATGCCTCTGAAATTTTCTGCTCCACCCGACTGTTGTCTACCTCAACTTTGTGTGTAATAGTGGAACAACACCACTATTGCTCATCTTCTTTATTACAATATGTCTGTTTTTTTGTTTTTTACATTTAGATTTTTTGGTGTATTTTTTAAGTAAAAAGTTTCTTGTTGAATATCTCTGGCAATCTTCTGACTTTTTATACAGCCATGTCACTGGTTAAAAAGTTTTATATATTCAAAAACTCCCATTCTAACCTGTTAACTTTATTGTTTTAGTAGGTCACTTTCAACCAAGTAAGCATTTTCAGTGTACCAACTATTTGTGCAAATGTCTTGCTTTTCATGGGATTTGTGTTAAAATTTGTGTTTTCCACTTACCAGGGTATGGTGTACGCCCATAGCTGATAATCTCAGTCAGCAAGATGCCAAAGGACCAGACATCAGATTTGATTGTGAAAGAACCATAGTTTATGGCCTCGGGGGCTGTCCACTTAATAGGAAACTTTGCACCTGGTTGGAAATAATTGAAAACCCAGTTAGAATAGGAACTAACATTGACAGTGAGACATCACTTGTCACCTAATGATACTGATCTTCTGGTCACATGTTTATAATGTGCAAACCATGTGGTAAGTTGCTCTTATCGTCATTCTCTGCATGTTTTGTCATTTAGGTCGTAATCTGATATTTCACTGACACAAAGTCATTTCCCCTTTGATTGATGAAACTGTGACTGCTGCTGTTTCATCTGTTCTGGGACGATACCCGCCTAGGTCTTTTGTAACAGGAAACATTGCGCTGTACCTTCCCTGGCTGTGTACTCGTTGTCTTCAATGATACGAGCCAGGCCAAAGTCGGCAATCTTGCACACCAAAGCCTTATTGACTAGGATGTTGGCAGCTCTCAAGTCTCTGTGGATGTAGTTCCTCTGCTCAATGTAGGCCATACCCTCCGCAATCTAGAAACAAAAATGACAGAGGACAAAAACTTGTTGCCAAAAATTCATATCACTGGCAAGGAAACATTGTTCCCCTTTTCTTTCAGTTAATTTTACTGCTGGTATTAATAGCAACAGATATTTTGCTATAATATGCATGAGGATTCACATGGGTACTCTTTCCCTTTAGCACCTTTGTGTTACTGCTTGATAAGATCAGCTTCTCTTGCTATCTGATGAATAAACATGAAAAAAAAATCAGTCATGATATGATTTAATCAAAGCAGGTGACCTTTTTTTCCCCCTTCCCTTTCTCTATCTGTTCTTTGTATTTAATAGGAACCACCTCAACAGCAACAAATATGCATGCACCCTCAAGGATGAAATGTAAAAACTAGGATGTCTCATTCATTTTTACAGTACTTTGAAGCTGGTGTAGTTTTTAGATGGGCTAGTCTGAGTATTCCAGAAACTGCTGATCTACTGGGGTTTTCCCACATTACCCTCTCTAGCGCCGAAGAGAAAATATCTAGCAAGTGACAGTTCCCTGAGCAAAATGGCTTGCCGATATCAAGTTAGAGGGTCAGAGAAGGATGCCCAGATTGCGCTGAACTGATATGAAGTCAACTTTAACCATTGTTTACAAAATGGTAAGCAAAAGAACATCTCTGAACACAGAGATATTGAACCAGATGGCCTACTGTAACAAAAACAACTTCATACTAAATGCCACAGCTGTCAGCTAAAAACAGGAAACAGGCTGCAGGTCATGCAGGTCAGTTGGACAACAGTATATTGGAAAAACATTGCACTGTAACATCCAAGCAGTCGTTCTGTTAACAGTGGAAGGCTGCTGATTGTGGTATAATGGTGTGGGGAATGTTTTCTTTGCCCAGTCTGAGTTTTTTTTTTTTTTAGTACTAACTAACCATTGTTTAACCACCATTGTTTAACCACCACTGTCTATCTAATAAAAATGTTGTTGCTGACCGTGACCATGGGGTGTGTATCTTCCCATAGCTGCTTGTAGCAGAATATGAATATTAGAATATGAGTTCACTCTAGGCTGCTCAAAAGGCCTTAAAGTGATCCGAACTTAATCAAAGAGAGCACCTTTTGCATGAGGTGAAACTTATGATTTTGATCTGCGTTAACTGCTTGAAGCTGTCACATCAATATAGACCTAAATCTCTGAGGAATGTTTCCAGTACCTTGTTGAATCTATGCCACAAATAATTAAGGCAGTTCTGAATGCAAGTACTAGCATAGTACACACTACTGGGGAGTGTGTATGCTTTGTGTTAGCACAAACTGGTGCTATGTAGATAAAACTAAATGGGATTTAACTGGTAATTAGAATAAACTAGCTAAGAAATAGCATGTAATCAGGGTAAAGTGAGCACATATTCTGAAGGCACACTAACTATGAAGAAATGGTAACTCCTTGAAAATTTTAATTTAGCCTGTTGATGTTTAACAAAAAATGTCTGAACATCATCACAAGAGCTGAACTTTGGAAATGATTTTAATATTCAGATATAGGGCTGTGTGCTTTGCACCGCATACAAACATGTTTCACTTACAGCCAGAAAATGAAGGAAACGGGTGTGACAAGCTGTCAAAAGCACCGATACTAAATGTGACCAAGAAATTCTCACCTGAGCAGAGAAGTCAATGAGCTTTGGAAGCTGGACTCGGTTGCCCTCATCACTCTTTAAGAAGTCTAATAAACTACCTGTAGGCACACAAATGCAAACGTATTAACAAACGGATGGTATTAATTATTAAAATGATAATTGTTATCATCGTCCATTTTAACCATAGCCACTGCTTGTATTAGCTATGGTCAGTTAATCCTTTTCAAATGTTCTTTTACCTCACGGCAAAGAGCATCTTATTGTAAACATTATGGAATGTAAATGTTATGAAAACACTTTTCGAAGATGTTGCAGCAATCACTGACATCAATTGAAAGACGTCTGCCATGTGCTCGCCCATGTGCCCATCTACAAATACACACTGGAACACACACTCAGGCACACACACGCGCGCGCACACCTTTCTCCATGAACTCAGTGATAATGTAGATTGGCTCTTCTTTGGTGACGACAGCATTAAGTCGAACCAGTTTGTCGTGTTGTAGAGTCTTCATGAGGTTGGCCTCCATCATGAAGGCTTCCACTGACATGCTGCCAGGCTTCATGGTCTTCACTGCTACCTTTGTGTGTTTGTTGTATGTGGCTTAAAACAAACAAACAAACAATAAGAATTTACATCACAATAAATAAATGGATTCTGCAATGATGAAGATCTATCTCACCCATCCACACTTCTCCAAACTGGCCAGCACCGAGCCTCTTGTCCAGTTTGAGTGAAGATCTTGGGATTTCCCACGCATCCTTCTCCCATGGCTTTTCAGGTTTTGGACTCAAGCATGGGTTGGTCAGGGACTGGCAGAGTCCATCTCCTTGTTCTGTATGCAGCAGAATGAATATTTAGCAAAGGTTGCCATAATAAAGTTGGCCAGCAGAGTGTGCTCTGCACTATTACAAGAATAATGTTCAGTGGAATGCAAACTAAACCGGAGTTGCTTGGCAGCCCCCAAGAAGTCCCAATGTCAGCATTTTAATGCAGACAGAAGATAACCTAACAGCACTACTAAAACACTGTGAGCACAGCTGTGGAAAGTTCGAATCAGTCGCACTGAACTAGGATGTGAGATGTGTTGATAGTTAGAACTCACTCTTGTAATGGCTGACCAGCTCCTGCAGTGTCTGGAAAGTGATGCGGGGAGAGATGTAGAATCCTCCATTATCCAGTGTACGAATCTTATAATGCTTCACTGTGTCGCCGGACTGAGGATCATTGTCCCTGACAGACAAAGAGTAGCTGCCTGTGGAAAAGGAGAAACAGCATCTTATCCACAGGGAATTTCCAAAGCAAATTAAAACAAAACACGAGATATATCTTTAACTTGAGTGTCTTTTCTCTTGTTTTCATTTCCTTTAAGGAAGCAGAAAAGGCTGTGAGCATCACATGGACATTTCATCACAATTACATTTTATTTTGTGCTAGTGTTAACAGAAGGTCACGTGTCTAGTCTTCAGACTCTTGGGAAACCTAGCATTCGTTTTCTTGCGTATTTCTGGTATCCTCACAAATCCAACATTTACTGTGCTTTTATCCTTTCTCACAATGTCTCTAAATGTTAACATTAAAACTATTAACATTAAGTAATTAGCCCACATTGTTACAAAGAAATATTAATATTAATGTATGATTTGGTCCATGTTTCAACTTCCTTCTCTTAGCCAACAAACGAACAAAGAGTCTCTTTCTCAAGTATACATAACTTACCTTTGGTAGTCTCACTGTCTCGGATCATGAAGGATCCAGTTTTGTTCCCAGGGGCCAGCAGCTGCCTCTCAGCATCTTTCCTGCTTACGCCCTTAAAGAACCACCTTAACAACCGAAACAGATCAATCAGCACGGAAACCTTTCAGTGGCTCTTTTGGACAGGATTTCATTTTACCTTCATATTGTGTGCTGTGTTACCAAGTTCATTTTCAGTTTAAACACGTGACATCTGAATATGTTTAAATATTTGTAGCTTACATAATGCTCTTTTCCCTACTATCAGTGTTAACACGATGGCATATTATTCACCTCCATGAAAACAAAGTTTTTACTTGTATGGTATACAAGTTGTGTGTGTGTGTGTGTGTGTGTGCGTGTGCAGTTTGAGTCTGCTTACTCCTCTGCCTCCAGAGTATCTTTGGCTACATAGTTACTGGGGATGTAGCCCTCCTGACCTGTACTGATTAACATAGCTCTCCACCACTCGCCTGATCTGTAGAGAAAGTGAAAGACAGCAAGACTTAACAGACTTAACAGAAACATGACAAGTGTCACAAGTCCCAAACTAAATTTGGAACAACTTGACAACTCTTCAAACCGAAGCAGCAAATAATATAAACCATCTCCTCCACGGTTGAACTTACTCTTCTAAGATTTTCAGCTTATCTCCCTTCTTGAAGCCGAGGTCTCCCTCATGAATGGCCTCATAGTCGTACAGTGCCATTGCAATACTCTCCCCTAAAACAGAAAAGAGAAAGCAGAGGAAAACCTCATGCACTGTTGCTGTCATGTCCAGTCTAAAATGTTTTTTCATTTTTTCATTGTCATGTGAAATCTATATATGAGACCGTCTAATTGTTTTCTTTGGGCATTTACGCTAACACTGGGTTCACCTTATTCTGGCTACAAGACTGACTTCCTTGTTTGCTTGATAATAATAGCAATAGGGCTAGTTTTGAAGGCCTGCATGGTGAGGCAGTGAGAGGGGTTATCGCTCTGCACCCACACGCTGAGGCTTCTTCCTCTTTCTGGTATAAAAGACATAGCTTTTCTACATCTAACCAACACTGACCTACATCTTGGTTTTTTAAAAGTGGCACATTTGTTCTCATTTATCTGTGACATGAAACTTGCGAAGGCAAGAAAAACACCTGAAACCGGCTAAACGTGTGACTTTGATAAAAGATGTGGAATGAAGTACCGACACGTTAGTGTCGCAGTACGTATAGAGTGAGACTCACCATCCGCAATGTTTGCATTGGAAGGCATTTTGGCCTGTGGAAAGACAGATAGATAAAAATTAGGTTTTTTTCAAATAATCATTTCAAAATCTAAAAGAAATCTTTTAAAGCTGTAGTAATTATTGCAAGTCCTGCACAAACACTAACAGGCTTTTAAAAAATTTGACTTGTTGTCCACCCGCTTCCTGCTGGTATTGTACTGTCACATCATGTTAGTTATTCTCTTCAAATTCAATAATAATAAACTACTGTACAATCTGAAATCCAAGAAATCGGATTATGAAGTGACTGTGTGTGACAATATAGCTTAAGTGCTGTCTTTAACCTCATGGCCAGGAAGTAGTGGCCTATTGCTGCGTGTCTTTCCCTTTCTCTCGCCTTGCTTTTCTGTCCATCTCCACTATCTCTTTAAAATAAAGGCAAAATGCTAAAAAATAAATTCGTAGAAGAAAAGAAAACACCCTCGACTGATAGCACATAGTACATCTCATCTGAAAAAATCACTCTGAGGAAAATTTAGTAATCCAGGTCTGGATTAATATCCCTTCTATATTTTCTTCTGTTTCCAGACGGAAGTATTTAGCTCTTATTTACATTTCGGTGACTGCGTGAGTTAAATGAATTTCAAAAGAGCCCTCCCTTTTTATAATGAAAATCTACTAATCGCAAACTGCGGAAAGGATATGCTATCCAGGACTGAAGTTTGAAAAATGTACGACGGATAAAGCTTGATCAACTTCCTGTTGGTTACAAGCAATAGCTTTTCTTTCACTGCAGATTAATATGCTATTTCAATAAAATAACACTTCTTTGAAACCACGCTGGAAGCAAGTTGCTGAACACACATGTCAAAGGAAGGAAGGAAGGTCTTTTTCATATCAAATCTAAAAATCTAAATGTGGTGCAGAGTTAATTTTGTTTGAGGTTTCTGAAATTTAAGAGGGCTCTTTGTGTCAGGCAGTTTTCACACACAGTGTTTATTTTGTTACAATGGTAAAAATATTCAGAGTTATGTAGAAACCAGGGATGTAGATGTAACATCTGTATATTTAGACAGCTGTAAAAGACTATTATGTGCAAGTCGAGAGCCGTCTTATCCCTTTTCATTCTACATCTTCTGCTTCTGCTTCTGTTACTTCCTCTTTCTTGACTAAGGGTGACAGAGATGTTGTAGTCAGTACACAGGAAACAGTAGCCGGAGGAACCGCACTTACCGACCGCAGCACTGCTGCTTACCCGTGCCACAGATCAAAGTCTGGCCGGTATGCAAACTCACAACAAGTCACAGGCTCAAGTTAAGAGTGTGTGTTGTCACACATATATGCTCTTTGAGCAGCACCAGAGAAGTGACTCCTACCACTACTGAGTCAGTGTGTTCTTACTCTTCTGTATCGGTAAAATAATACTTGTAATATACTATCAATCATAATTGTTTGTCTTTTAAAGCCAAAAATCTATCTGCTCCTTTTATTTGGAACAAAGCAAAAAATGGAAAGTACTATCTATTTAATTACTACAAATCTATTTCTGTTTGATTCTACTTTATGCTTGGAAGCTACTGCACTTATCTGCCAGCTGTTGTTTATTTTAAGATGTCAAACATTAAAACAAAAGAGGTACATTTAGCCAGCACTTCTCTCAAAACGATTACATTACAAAAAAAAAAAAGGAATGTACATTTGAAAAATAATGTTATTTTATCATTTTCCACCTGTGATCAACCATTAAGTTAAAAGCCACTGGGTTAAAGTGTAGTGTCGGTAGGCTCGACTGGTTGGGGAGTGGCTGCTGCAGGCTGCTGCTCTCACTGGTCACAAAAACAGCGCTACAGCGTTCTGCACCAGTTGTCCATAGCTTGCTGGCAAGCTGCGATTGCTAACCTTTGGGTGACCGAGGCAGTAGCCTGGTGACCAAAGCAGGGGTATTTTGGTGCAGCTCATCAATCAATCCCTTCCCAGCTTTTTTTTTTTTAATGGTGGTTACAATAGGGTCACTGAGCTGTATTTATGCTTTCATAATGACTGCCTCCAACTACTTGCATATTGGTGTAAAATACTAATTTTTCCTTTGAAAAGGGCGGTGTGACTGGGGCCTAACCTAAGACTGAGGTAAATAATGATCAGAAATTGGTGGTAGGAGTGAATGTGAACATAAATGGCTGTCTGTCTCTGTCTGTTAGACGTGTGGTGGCCACCCGTCAGAGTTAGAACAGTAAATACTTTTACAGTACATTTACCATTATCCATGTAGTAGAACCTAATTTATAGCCAGTGGCGGTAATAGAGGTGAATTACAGGCTAACAAAATGAATGTTGTGACTTAAATGGACCACTTACAGCTTTATTCCCAGAGTGTCCTGTGGTTGGGTCTTTGACATAGTGGGCGGTCTGTGCTCGGTTCTGCAGATCATCATTACCCGTTCCTTTGCTGTGAGGCTCTTGCTCCTTTTTTGAGCCCACACAACCCATGGTGCCTTCTGCAAGATAGTGACAGGAGGAGAAACAGCAAGATGTGAAAGCTGTGGACACCAGCAGCATTTGTCAGTCTCCCAGCATAGGGTATTTGCTCCGTAAATCTAATAACGAGTTGTACAACCGTTGGCAGAAAAAACTGCAATCAAGTATTTGTGATAACTGTCGGTGAGTCTTTCACATCACTGTGGAGGAATATTTTGGCAGATGTGCAATTACCATCCCTATCCTTAATGATCATAGCCCTTTGATCCTTATTTATTTATTATATTACATTATTGCACTTGTGTTTGTATATTGTTGTCTTCTTTGTATATTGTTTTCTCTACTTTTGCACTTTTGTGGTCTTGCTACATAATTAGGCTGTGCAAGCAACTGTACAATGGGAATAACAAAGTTCTAAGTTCTTAATTCAACCACATTGCAAGGTTTTTGATCATAAATGGCCCGTTTGGGGACAGTTGCTTCTACACAGCATTGAACTGGTTTTATTCAGAGGAGAATGAAGTGTTTTGCAGATTATGTCATTTTATCAGTTTGCAAACTGAAGTAATATAGTATAAGAATTGGAATTTTAATGTAAACATAGTTTCAAAAACTGCAACAAAAAATATGAATCTAGCTTTTCTTACTCAGACGGGGTTAGGATTTTTAAAAAGCACAACATTCATAATAAATGTTTAAAGAGTTAGCTAGCTTCTCTTACACGTGTAAGCTTAATAAATAATTTATCAAATGACCTTTGAAAGAACTACAGAGGAGTTACAGTAAAGCCAGATCCTTTCTTGTAAATTCAGCTGAATATTCATTTCTTTACAATTGTTCATTTTTGGTTTTTACTGCCAAAAAAGATTGTCCATGCTACCAATACTTCAGCTTTTCACTGCTCACAATTAAACCTCAGGTATCACATTTCTTTTATGTGAATAAAGGAAAAGAGAAGTAACACGGGGGTTACTGAGGTGAATGGATGGGCCAGTGGAACTTTGAACACAGGAGGTTGGACTTTTTTAGGTTGCAAACCAAAACTCAGCATTACGTATAGTGTCTATAAAATACCCCAATCTTACAGCTAAATGTCCTGTGGATTTCAGTTAAAAAATTAATGGGTCGCTTATGAACTCAGAATCAATGTCAATAATGAAGTCCATCAAAATCATAATTGCTGCTAGGTGCAAACTTCCAATCATACCATTCAGTAACACGGTGTAGTCCAAATAGGTGCCCAGATAGGAGGAGACTAGGAGCGATGTAGTGATCAGAAACCATGAAATGAAATGTAATGGCATTAGATAGTTACCAACATTTGAAATGTCCATTAGCCAAAAAAATTTTTGACTAAAAACTGATCTGTGTGAAATCTTTGTAGAAGTGGAGCTTCATTAAAACGTTTCTCTGACCCACTCGTATATGTGGCTGCCACCATGGCCAGGTTTCTTTTGTAAGAGACACTCTGATCTTGATTGGACTTCCTAATAACATAAAGTTAATGGACCTCCTCTTTTGATTGTTTAATAAGAGGAGCAACTTGTTTTTTAAGCATTTTTCCTCCCTTTTTTTTTTAAAATAAAAAATATATTTGTGGAAAAGAATCTTATTGAATATTTTTCAATGGTAGTGTTTTTATTCTCATTTCTTTTTTCTAGAATTTTGAATTTGAAAATGTTGAAATCCTAACTTCATGTTGATGTTTAATACAGACCTAAACCGAACAAAAAAATTACATAATTTCCCTAGGGATTAATAAAGTATTCTGATTCTGATACTGATGATGATCAAAAACAATATTGGTGCGAAGCTTTGAGGTACATTGACTCAGTGGTCATCATTAGTGATGATAATAATGATGATAATAATTGAGCTCTCACTGGGTTAACATCAAACAGGTTAATCTTTGACATTTTATCGGTCATTACATGGGAGCTGTGTAGGCTCTGCTGAGAGTAGACATTATCTCAGCCCAGCTGCTCTTACTGTAAATATACTGTGAAATTTCTCTAATTTTGGGCGTGTAAGGTGGGAAAACAGCATGTGAAGATATCTGCATCACACTACTGCTGTTTATTATCAATAATTCATATGTTCTCACACATGTTTGTGACTCACTTGATGAAGGCTTACACTTGCAGTTTTGTCAAACAAAAGAATTTCCACACAAGTCTCTGTTATTCTTCTGTAACATCTAGGGAATGTATCCTTGTATCACACTGTATCAGAACATGTATGTCTGTATATGTAAATGCGCATGCAGATAAATGGAACAAAGTTTTACAGGAACAAGAACAAAGAGAGCATCTGTGATAGGAGATGGACACTGTGTTTGATAGCACACGCACAGATAGAGACGACACAAGAGAGACAGCTGTTCATGTCTGATCTCTCTTCACCTCAGAGAGGCTGATTATCGCCCTGAGCAAAGGAAGCCTAAACAGAAAAGCCACAAGCAGCTAAAAACATCAGCGGTTACAGAATTTTTCTGTACTGGCTGTTGATCTGTTCTGGAAACTGCAAATTATTATGGCCAGCAATCATTACGGTACTGTCTATCATGTAAAGTGGCAAGCAATGGAAAATGTTTAGACATAGGAAGTGGTGTTACTGAGGTCAAAATTGGTGGCGTTAACATATTTACTTCCCCTTTTCTCTGCTCCAAACCTCGTTCCTCTTGAGCTGTCTACTTGAGCCCTCTTTGACTTCTATATAAAACTCTCAGTGCAATAACTCTTGATAATGAACATTCATAGTGCCACAGTTTTTTACTGATGCAAAATTAAAATTAGCGAAACAGTAAAAGAGAGAGTTTGACTCTGTGCAACTGTCAGTGTTTTGCCCACATGTGACACAGCTACAAGACACTTCAAAGACAAACCAACATGTCCACACAGCCTGAATCAAAAGTGCTAACAATAGGACCAGTGAAAAAACCTCAGTCCTCAGGCTGGTGTTGGTGCTGGTGATAATGATGTTGGCGCTGAAGTACTGACAGCGCTTCACGTTGCAGCATAATTTGAATATCAGTGTATCCAATGGTAATATCCCAAACATGTCTCATCACCAGTACACGCAGAATCTTTATGAGAGTATAATATCAGTCTGATTGTGTGTGTGGCAAGTCGTTGCTGCGCTGTTGCTACCAGAAGATGAAAGCTGAGAAGCATCATTTCACTGTGACTTTAACTGCAGCTTAAAAGATGCTTATCCTATGCAAAGAATTATGAACACAGAAACTATTTTTGTTCAATTACATCTCTGTAAAACTCAATAAATGCAATAAAAAGAACAACAAAACATTTTTCTCCAAGAGTTATGTACTGCAGTTAAGTTCTAAAGTTAAAGAAAAGATCTGTTTTTCAGATAATTCAAACTGATGTATTTTTTAAAAGTAGCTTATTGCAGATATAATGAATGGTTTGCGGGATTTTTCACTCAGGCAATAAAATAGAGGGCATAAAAGATGAGGAAGAAATGTGAAGCCAATACATAAATGCATTAATAAACCTGCATTTGGTCTAATGGACTTTAGAATGCAAAAAGTCAGACTGTGCAGACGTATATGGAAAAGCAGATCTCTGTTAAAACTTTCACGAGGAGTGAAGTATTTGGATAACTTAGTTTTACTAAGACTATGGTCTTACTAAAAGAAACATGATTTTTTAATGACGTATGGTCCCATTACAGTCAGAAAGACAGATAAAGCCGTGCATTGTTTAAAGCATGCCTTGTTTTGTGAACCGTAGCTACCATGCACCAGTGTTCCATGCTTTCTCATTAGATCCAGTCCTTCACCTGTCATGTCTGGTTTCAAAACAAGCAAGATGGTGACGGTTAAAATGCCCTGCTAGGGCCTCACAATGGGGCCAGTTTACAGCTGTGCACAACATTTTTAGACATAAATATATATGCAGCATACCTTTATAAACCTTGTTTATGCCATAAATACTCTTTGTGCTAGCGGATCATTCAACTTGCTGTCATTTAATCCCAGGATTTATACTCTGTCTGTACATTACAGATACATGGAAAAGCAAAAATTACTTTACTGTAGTTTGTCTATTGGGAACTCGCTGTCAGTGAACGTGACTGACAGCAAAACTGTGTTAATCCTATTGGACTGTGCCTCTAGGTTATGAAAGCTGGGAGTATGAGGATTATCAATTCTGCAATGAAAAGACCTTGGATTCCCAAACACATGAATGTTTTTTTAAAAAGAAAAAACAAAGCTAACCAGACTCAAATAACGAGGTCAGTGTAACCGGTGTAAAAATCACATGTTCATCCACTCCATATGTGGATTAGCGGGGATGACTCCACCTCTCATCAGAGAATTTCTCTTTTTTCAGGTGTTTTCTGAGAATTTTAAAGATTAAGATAAATAATAAACATACTGATTAGAACACACTTGTTTCTTAAAGGGAGCACAAGACAAAAAAAATGACAATGATTGCTTAATATGAAGCTAGAGCCAACCGACTTGAACTAGCAAGCTGGCAAAAAAAAAGTATTTCTAAAGACGACTAATATCTCTTATAAAAGTACTTGTGTACATAAAGTAAGCTAAAACAACAAAACCACTACCCTCCCATCTATTATGATTCTCACACCTACAAATGTTTAATCTAAGTGTGAAGCACAGACCAGAATGGAAACATAACTATGTCTGTAGTAGTTGTGAATGACTCGCCACCTATTATTCATTTACCTCTGCAGCAGACAGGGAATGAAGCCCCTAATTAGTGATTCATCTCATCAAAATATACAAAAATGAGTGGTAAATGAACACGCGTCCTGTGTGAAACGGGAACATGTATCAGTTTCTGCTTTGCATAAATAAGAAATTTGGTTAAAAAAAATGCTTTTATGGCAATTTTGTTTTCACCTTTTATTGGGGATACGAAAGACAAATCCATGAGAAAATACTTATGCTTTGACTACGCCATCAGTTTCAGTTCTGTGCCGGTGCTGTTCTCTCTTTGTTTTTTTCTCCTCAGATCGTGGCAGAGGCCAAACTAACCTTCAAAAAAAAAAACACGACCTGGAACAATGGCTTGGTTAAAACCATAAAGTCAAGACCATACAGAGTTAATGTAAAATTTATTTTAATATTTAGTTTTTGTGTGTTCTTTCAGCATCCTTGTGTTTGTGACTTCAACAGTAAAATCTTAAAAAAAAAACAGATGGTGTCTAATGATAGAGATCCCAAATCTATATCTATCTATTGAGCTGCATCCATCAAAAACATGATTTTTATCACAGCAACAAAAGATAAACTGTGGAGTTTGATACTGGGTTACTTCCCAAAATACATTTTGGGAAGTACACTTACTTTCTTGCAAGTTAGCAGAGAGAGTTTTTTCCACTCTTATGTGCTCAAGTTAGAAAGAGGCTGTGGCCAGGAACCTGTACCCTTAGCATCAAGACGAAATGGGCTCAATATATATATAGATGTATATATCGCCCTAAGATAAAGAGCCAGCGATGACTGGAACACTCATGTTGAACGTTACGTTTCGTTTCAGATCAAAACATGTCACAAATTGGTGCTCTGTTATAAAACTATCATGAATTTATGATTTAATGCAAATGTCCCACTGTAATTACAGCCAGTAGTTTTTTTAATGATTTTTTCTTGTTTATTTAAAAAAATGTTTTCCCTGTTTGTCTTTTGTTACATAAAATAAAATATGTGCACTAATGGTTTGACAAAAGAGACTTTTCTTCATCCTGTATTTAATTTAAAAACCACAGCGGCCCTAATAAATACTCATTAAAAAACTTTAAAGGCAGACTCCACATGATGAAGATGATATCATGACTTTATTATCTGAGATCATCTTGGCTCGTCTACTTTAAAGAGACCACTGAGTGTCGCATACATGGCTTATCAGCATTTATGACCTGACCAAGTAAGACTGCAGTGGCAATAACCCTCTGCTGATTTAACCAATGGTGGGATTTTTTCTTTTCTTTTTTTGCTTATGAATTCAATTTTTTATTAGAAAGAGGAACTTATAATTTCTTCTTTCACAAGTGATGCGGTAACACTTTAAAATAAGCACTTTTTTTTCAAGAGCATTGTCTATAATGCGACATCACTTCTAGTCAGCTACTTGAAAAAACAGTCGCCCGGGAAAGCATGTGCAGTGGAGCAAAGCAGTGCTGCCTTTCAAACTGTGCATTTTTAGTCAGAGGTAAGAAAACACATTGGCTACCTAGCAAGTGATTTACTGCCATAATAACAACTTCTGGAAGCATATAATATGATTACGGAGTCTGATTGCAACTACTCAATGATATAAATATGCAGACCTTAAAGAATTTGTAATGAATCATGGAAATAAGATACTTAGTAGGTTATATTATTTTATAAGTTGATATTGACACTATAACGCCACTGTACTTTCTAACCGACTCAAACACTATGGCTGACTGTGTAAAGGCCCAGCTCAGGATTAGTAAATGATATACTATGTAAACCACTCTTAACACTAGGCTGTGCATTCAGAAATATACATACCCATTTTATAGACCCTATTGTCGACTTATTTGGAGCCTATCTGCTTCCTTTACCTGTCTGAGAGGTAAACAGGTGAGGAGGTATCAGGCTGGTTTAGCACTCATAGCTTTAAGGAAGTATCTCATTTATTATCCTACATTTAAAGTAGTCTGCTACAGCAACAAACATGAGCAAAAACTCTCTCAAGGGACAGAGGAGGGGAATTATTCATGTGTTTCTTGTTGTGCAGGCTTTCATTTTTATGAAAAAGCTGCCAAGCTGTGTTTGTAGCTGTTTAGGACTGCCTCAGGCCATAACAACATCACCTGCCAACCTGGCAAGGGACCAACAGAAAAAAAGAAAGAAAGTTGACATCCTGTCAGCCTGGTTGGTTACTCCTGTGCATATATATATATATATATATAGTATATCATATATAGTATATCATATATAGTATATCATATATAGTATATCATATATATATATATATAATGCTGGCACTCAGTAACACCTAACAAAGTTAGTAACAAAGTTATAATCAGTGTAAGGTTACACTTATTAACTTGCACACTTGAAAAGAACATTTAGTTTTCATGGTTTAATGTTATCCTTCTTTAATTTCTGACTTCTCAAAAAAGTCAAATTTGAATTTAAAAAAAATGAATTTAGTTTGTCATTTACCAAATAGATAACTACACAGATATGTTTTTGTTTGTATTAAATGCGTCTTCAACAGATTTCTAAAATGTTTGTGTTTTAGTGTTTTTATAACCTGTCGTCTAGTAAATGTTGCATTGATTTTGGAAGGAGGAAAGAATAGTGAGAGGATTTTCTTCCAATAACTGATCTTTCATACATCAATTGACTGTTACCAAGTGTACAGCACCACTTATTGTCTGTCATAACTATACAATTCTAGTGGTCTATGTTTATTTTAAACATGTTCAAAGTTCATATAAATATAACACAAACTCCACCGCTCAGGATTCAGACTGCTTACTCAGTTTCAGACAAGTATTGATATTGTTCAGTCTATCGTTTAATAGAAAATATAATCATCTCAGTCACACAGCTCTGAGCACAGAAGCAACAGCCAACCCTTTGTTTGCAAGAAGCAGCCTATTAGAAAGGAAATGGGAAAAAGCCAGTGGGAAGGGATCAAAAACAGAGGATGAACAGTATGAGACGTTCTTTAGTGAGAAAAAAAATAAGTTGAACTGTGAATGACGCAACGCTGCTCTATTAGAGCCCAAGACTGAAAAAACTATTGAACAAGGGAGTTACTCTCACACATATGATGAATATAAAAACCTGCTGGTCATCTAATTTGAGAAGCTAAAAGTATTTGGAAAAATATTTCAAACCATGTTCAATAAATTTAACACATTAATTTCCGGATGAAAAAACTAAACATTTGCATTTTTCCACTTCACGGAGTCACTTCTAAGAGTTACAGCGGTGGCTACTGGGGACATTTTGTACCTGATAATCCTACACCCAGAGACTTTATAGGTTATAATTTTCATCTTTATTAACCAACAAACAACAAAGACTTGTGTTAACACATCTGAAGCATATAAACCATCTTTTCATCATGAGTGCTTAGTCATTAGTTAGTCTGAGAATAATGTTTCTTCCAAACTTAACTAACAAACAAAGTCATATAAATCCTGTCAGGACAAATCGTGGTTATGTGTTCTGAAGTGTTTGGAAACGATGTAAAACTCGGTGTCATACGACATACATAACATATATAACAGATCAGTTCCACTATCACTGTGTAATACGTACACTGAATAAAAATTCAATAAAAATTTACTTGTTTCATGTTTTGTATTGTAATTAAAACAACTGGGTTGTATTAACTCTTCAATTTTCCGTTTACAACATTTTCGAAAATGAGGCTGAAGTGACGTCAGGCCTATTAATGCAAGACAAGACGGGGTATTTGGCGCTGCTGAGTACTGTGATGTAATATCGGCATTTCTGCGGTGGGTCTAACACCTTCGGACTTGCTTTCAGTGTGAGTCTGTGGGGTTAGTGCAGGAAAATACAATTGTCTTCCCCACACTTCAGTTATAATCGTTGTCTTCCTTTAGGGGATCTGATTTCAAACCCATTCAACGTTTAAATTGAAAGCTGGTGTATAAATAGAGACCAGAAGTGAAACTAGTCTTGTTTCTGGTTTAGTCTAGATGGACAGTCTAAAAATAACTCCCATGCACCCACTCACACGCACGGTCACAAACACGTTAAAGTCCGTTTTTTCAGATTTTCACATTTAGAAAGTGATGCGAGACGCTCTGATAAAACTGCTTTACTGCTGTACATCCCTTTAACACGGCCCACCGGCTCATCAGCGCAGTTTACGCATCGTGAGTTCTGCAGGCGGTGGCTGTCAAGCACCGTGAACTTCCTCTTTTTGGAAGTGAGCATCGCTTTTGTAAAACTCAAAACTTGTCGATTGTTAAACATCCACTTTCTAAATCATACACCGTTTTATTGTAATCGTTTTATTTCCTACTGTTATCGTTTTTTTGTTTTGTTTTTGTTTTTAAATTTTTACATTATGCCCTCTCACTCACAACACACACGAACACACAACAGGACACTTACCGCGCTTTAGTCAGTCGCTTCGACAAGTATCTCTTTGGTTATAAATGATCTTCTAAATTCGGATAAGTGGGTATCGAATATTCCTCATTTCTTTTAAGTGGGTTCCATCCCTTCCTATCTCGCGTGGGTCATCCCGGACATGTTGACAGGGCGGCGGAGCGCAGCGAACTGGACTTGCAGGAGGAAGTTTATGCTGTACGCATCTGAGGTGGGGAAAAGAGGAACAAGCGCACACCAATCGTGCTCTTGGTTTCAATGCCTGAAACAGCCGCTGGTGCCTTTGATGCATTGCAGAGGAGAGAGCTACGAAAACGCAGGAACTTACTTCAAGTTTCTTAACTATTGAGAATTTGTATTTCCCATCATTTCAAACGAAGCTTACTGCTCAGTGTACACACTTGAAAACGTCTCCATATTTGTCATATTTGGATTAAAACCCTAATCCAGTTCAGCTGCACAAAGGGAAGAGAGGGAAGAGAGGATGGACTGGTTCACAGAGGCGAGAGACAAATTTGCATGGTGTACAGGATAGCTCTAACAGGTATTCAAATAGTCGTTTGACAGCTATCGTGCTCTGCGGGTCGTTCTGGGGCTGGAGGCAGGCCAGGCAGCTGAGGGAGGAGGAGTGGGCGGTTCAGCCCCGGGGTAACAGCAGCGGCTCGGCATTAACACCGAGAGAAAACTCCGAGCTTTAATCCTTAATCAAGAGTCAGGATTAGATTAGAAACGACGTTCCCTCTGTCTCTGCATTGAGAACTACAGATGGGACTTGGAGGAGGGGAATCAGGATAAGAATACAAGGGACAACATTAATACAATAAACAGAGAAAGGTACAATAAAGGTTTTCGATCGAATGAAGATGATCCTAGATAAAAACAGGGATGAGAGGCAGCTGCAGATGACCTGACTTTGTGACTGCAGATGTAGTGAGCCTTTTCTGTTCTAAGGGACAGGCTTCATTTTGTGACTCTCATTAACCTCAGTGACACATGTTCCTCATTTAGCCTGCAAGCCAATGTTAAATTATTAACCCAGACACAGTCAGAGGTTGCAAATATCTTTATTGGGCCTTTCCATATGCAAAAATCCACAACAAAACAAGCTAAACAGAGTAAGCTTTATCTAAAAACAACAAGCTCACACACCCTCATAGATCCAAATGAACCCTTTAGGCAGAAGTGACTGGAGGTGATGTCACATACCACAACCAAAAAGAAGTCCAAATTCCAAAGTCCAAAACTTCTTATATTTGGGAAACCTTTTGCTAGTCATTGGTTCTTTTTCTGCTTACACTGAAATTTTTGTGGCCTAGCATGAATTCATTTGATTGAATTCTGTTTATTTATTTATTTGCAACAAAAGTCACATGAAAGTATTTAATACTTTATTATAAAGACTCTATCATATTATAGAGATATTTTGAGACCTGTCCAGGCAGTGCATTGACTCCTGGGACACTAAGTTGGATAAATGATTAAGAAAATGGATCAGTGGATCCCCTGCATGTAAGCGCTGGGCAACAGTGCTTGAGCCAGTATAACCCTTACAAAAAAATGAAAGTTTGATGCCTAAAATTAAAAGTAGAGTGTCTCCTGAACCCAAAGTGGGAATTGGTTCCACGGGAGAGTTTTCTGATAGTTGAAGGCTCTGTCTCTATTTGGACTCTGGGAACCACAAGTAAGCCTGAACCCGAAGAGAAAAATGCTCCATTGGGATAATAGAAAAACACACAACAGAACATTATTAGAAATGGATGGGGCTCCCAATAGACCATCATTTCAATATTTTGGAACTGTGTGGAATCACCTGACAGAGAAAACATCAAAAGACAGCCAGTGAAGAGCTTTGACATGTCCTTCCCAAAGACTGGAGAACTATTCTCAAAGACTACTCAACGAAATTACAACGCAGCTTACCTAAAAGAGTTCAGGCTGTATTATAGAATAAAGCTGATCAGAGCACATGTTAACTTTCAAGCTAAGTACAATTGTCAAAGCTCTGTTTCTGCCTCACATACTGTATTTTAACGTGTCCTTACATATTTTTGAATAAATCGGGCGATCGTGGCTCAAAGA
Source organism: Hemichromis elongatus (assembly GCA_015108515.1). Taxonomy (NCBI): domain Eukaryota; kingdom Metazoa; phylum Chordata; class Actinopteri; order Cichliformes; family Cichlidae; genus Hemichromis; species Hemichromis elongatus. Next base: position 22,682 of record VUQR01022682.1, read on the forward strand.
GTTTGCAGTTCGTTTTGTAATCGGAAGGTTGCCGGTTCGAGCCCCGGCTCCGACAGTCTCGGTCGTTGTGTCCTTGGGCAAGACACTTCACCGGTGCCTACTGGTGGTGGTCAGAGGGCCCGGTGGCTCCCCCCAGTGTCCGGCAGCCTCGCCTCTGTCAGTGCGCCCCAGGGCAGCTGTGGCTACAATGTAGCTTGTCATCATCACCAGTGTGTGAATGTAGTGTAAAGCGCTATATAAATACAGGCCATTTACAATTTACTAAATGGCTGCACCTATTTCCCCAATCATAGCAAAACATAAAGAAATAAAGTGCACCTCTAGAATTCTGCTCAGCATTGTATATTTCACGAAATGAATGGATAGAATTATTTTAACCATGTATATTTTCTGTGACCAGGTTTGGAGTCCCTGCAGATGCTCTCTTCCTGTTAAAACAGAGTTCTTCATTCCCCGCCATCACCAAGTGCTTGTTATGGTTGTTGGAGTTCTCTCACTAATATTGTTGTACCCTTAGCCTATAATATAAAGGACATGATGCTATACAATTGCAGTTGAATTAAAATGAATGGTTGCTATCTGAGCAAACATGGATGAGATCAATTCATTCTCCATGGAGCCATGCAGACTGTTGTCTTGGATACTGCACTCCTCAACCCCACATTCAGTATGATTGTCCTGTTCCTGAGGGTTGTTGCTATTTTGCATAACTGTAATTTCCCTGTTCTTTCATCTTTATAGATTTCCTCTTTATGCTGAAAAATTCCCGATCCTCAGCCAATTAACCCATTCAAATCTTTCTTAGCCTCTGAGTGATTCTTTTCTGACCCATTGAATTTTAATGAAATCAGGTGTAATTATTCATGTCTATTGATTATTCAGATCAAAAACCCAGAAAGGCCGACTGTGATCATTGACTATTTAGGGCCTTGTTCCGATTAAATAGAACAAGATACAAAGCAAAGACTACAGCCTTATATATGTATGTATGTGTGTGTGTATATATATATATATATACATACATACAAGCAGGTATTATATACAGGGGACTAGACATGGTGGCACTATTAACTGTGGGATCGATTTAGCTATTACGATAACTAAGGATGCTGTGACCGAATACTTGAGGCAGAAAATACATAGAGTAAGCGCATTCACTATGAAGACATATAAATCAAATGTAGGAGCAACAGGTTGCAGTGTTACTTCCACTGAGAGTCCTGTGTGGCTTACTTGTCTGAAGGGAGAGGCACACATGAAAACGGGGTCAACAGGTGAAGCTCTGGGTGATTGTGAGACAAAATCCTGAGTGAGTGACTTGGAGTCAAGCAGGGAGGCAGGTGAGTTTGTAAACCAAGACCGTCCCAGCGCTGAGGTAGAGATTGCAGCAGGTGAGAATAGCAACTGAGTGATGATAGCTGTATTGAAGTGAAGCAGACAGACTGAAGCGAGGTGAGTCTAAACACAACAATAACAAGATTCATGAGCTAACTGAGACTAACTCTGGTGAGCAGATGTTCTCGTGGAGAATAGTTGTCACGGCTGGACTAAATACTGCTGCCATAATCAGCGTCAGGTGTGGCTCCTAAGTGAGCGTGACGACGGCTCCTGCAAGAGCAGGCGACTGACACACAGCGGAAAACTACTGCCACTCACCCGGGCAATGACAGCAATGTAGTCAGAACTGAGGGGATCTAACTACCAGCAGCATTGCAGACATCGAGGACAGCTACAAATGCCTTGGAATCCCACAGGCAAATGGGAACCACGAAGAGGGAGCTAGGAAAGCTGCAACCACTGAGTACCTGCAGAGGGTCAGGCAAGTCTTGAGGAGTCAGCTGGTAAGAACAGCATCTGGGCTATCAACACCTACGCCCTGCCTGTGATCAGGTACACTGGTAGGAGAGTAAGTTGGCTAAAGGAGGAGATAGAAGCCAATCACATCAAGACCAGGAAACTACTGGGCATGCCGTAGTCATTGTAGCCATCTTCCTGAAGCACTTGTGGATTTTCATTGTCTCATTCTGGACCGTGGTACTGACACTCACTGGTCCCCGGCCTCCTTCTTTCCACTTAGCATACCCCCTCATGCTCAGTGAATACCTCAGGCAACACAAACTTAAGAAAGAGGAGGAACTATCAGGAACTATCAGGAACTATGCAAGATGCTAACAGGCAGGGCAAACATGAAATGTGATAACCAAGTGGTCCTGTATATCATATACAGAAACATCTGTGCCGAGTATGGTCTAGAAGTCCCAAGGTCAAAATGGGAAAATGATCCTGATACAGATGGACAAAATGATGATGGCTAACCAAATGGATATAGTTGGGGACAGATCAGCAGAAAAAGATGGCTGTAGTAATAGATGTAGCGATACCGAACAAAGGTAACATTAGGAAGAAGGAACATGAGAAGCTTGAGAAAGCTAGGTGAGTGGCTCCAGCAGATCCCAGGAACAACATCTAAGATCTAAGCACAGTCCTAGGAACAGCTAAGATACTGTGCAGGACCCTCAAGCTCCCAGGCCTCTGGTAGAGGACCTGAGCTTGAAGGATAGACCACCCACATGGGCGAAAGGGGATTTATTTTTTTTTAAAAATATAAATGTAAATATATCTCATTTCTTAAGAAGGAAAAAGTTTGCTTTAGATACTTCAGTACTGGAGTTTAAGCAAAGGAGCGCATCAGGGCTAGGACTAGGGAGCCACTGGCTAAAGAACGACTAATCTGTGGTGACTCCGTTAGACAGTGTTTGGGTTGTGCTTCCAAAAAGTGTGTGTTAATGTGTAATTATTACACATGATTCATTAGTCAAGATTAAGATTAGCGAAGCCAGAAAATGAACACATGTTGTGGTTATCTTGAATTTCTTTTGTAGTACAGCCTCTTGATGTGGGTCTTAGTTTCTCTACACTATGCATCTATTTTTAATGTATGCTAAGTAGTTATTCTTACTTGGAACTTAATTTGTTTCTGGGACTTGTGTTTTAAAATTAGTAGTTAGCTCCTGGGCTCTCTAGTTCAATTGATGTTTCTGTGTTGAAACCAGAATTAACCTCAGCATCGAAACTAAAACTTCAGCATTTGTTTGCATTGTTCCAGATTTGTTTATCGGAGAACTGGTCTAAAAATAACTCTCATTTTAATCCTTGTAGGGGAACAAGTTCTCGGTTCACATTAAAAGGAGGGTTACTGCCAGAAAGAAAAGGGAAGCATAATCTCACACTGAAATAGTTTAAATTTCCATCCGTCACTTCCTGTTGGGGAAATATGACCATTAAACCAGTTTTGCCTGAGCAGCTAGAACAATTTCTTGAGCGGTCTTGAAATGATCCGCTGTATTGCACTTCTTTCTTATTTAGATTGGTTCACATGATACCATAACTACTACCTGACAATGGACAACGTTCAACAATGAGGTTGACCAATGGACCACAGTCCTTTTGCATAACATCCCTAAAAACAAACAAACATTAGATGTAATGTTCTATTTGACTGTTTCCTGTTATTTACTTGTCCGGTGTGTGTGGCAGGTATGTGGTAAATTTATTATGGTACAAAAATGTAATTAATCAAACTGAAGCAACATTTAAGAACGAAGGTTTATTTCAACATGAAAAACAGTATATTCATTAATAAGTTTCCAACAGAGTAAGTCTGTAAAAAAATCTTCTAAACAGCACATCATCTAACTTTGCAGAGTTGCACAGTGTAAAAGTCAGAACATAGCAGTACGCTTACAGTAGGATAGTCAATCACATTTCTTTAACAGAGAGATACGGATGGCAGGGAAAGCCTGCTGACCATTGATAAAATGCCACACTTAATGGACTATAATGGCATCACACATGCATAACAGAAACAGGAGAAATCAATATGACAGCATTAGGACTGCAAATCTGGATCATACGCAGGGACACATAAAAAAAATTAAATGAAGGAAAAATAGTAGATTTGAGATTACTTGACTTTGCCACTCCATCCATTTATATATTGATACAAAATGGAAAAAGTGGCTTCACAGTGCTTTATCACAAGAGTTTCTTTAGCTGTCGCTCTGCTTTTATCACTTCCCATCCACCACCCGGCTAAGCAAAGGTTGTTGTCACAGCTGTTAGTGGAAAGTTCATACTTGCAAAATATGTGCGTCTGAAAATGAGAAAAGAGGAAGAGGAACTTCTTTTACTCTTCGGACTTTCTTTCTTATATTCTTCTAAGTTAGCCACGTAAGAGGATTTCTGTGTTTTCTTTAGCCAAGCAGTGACAGGCATGCCAGGAAACTGAGACTGAAGATGAGGAACGAAAGCGAATTCTGCAGATTTTAGTCAAAGTTTAGTATTTAGTACACTAAACTTTGAAAGCTGGTAATAGTTTTGATCTGTTTTAACAAATCAGCAGCTGAGAAGAGCTCATAGTATATACATAAGTAACTATTTTGCACAAGAACACTGACCTATTCCACTCTTCAGCTGCTCATACAAGAGGGCGGTTTGGCACTGTGAAAATGGGTTGATAGGTGTTACAAGATGGGTGAGTTTCTAAGCCTGACTGTCAGGCTAGACAGTTTTACACCCAATACCCTGCTAATAGCTGCTATATACTGTATGTGCTTACATTAAAGTTTCCACTTACACCGTAGCACATATGAAGATTTTTAGCTCCATGGGGAAATGTGGAAAAGACTTATTCTGATAGAGAATGTCATGTATTTATATTATTTATCTTTTCTTTGTGCAAAAGTCTTTTTAATCATTTTAGACTAAGTGCCCTGATAAAAAAATTTAATCTTTGTGGTTTATATATGCTCTACTAAATGTTGAACTACATATAGCAAATTAAAGACAGCTGGTGAAAAGGGAAGTTGTAGTGCTTTACAGCCCCCCGCCCTAGGAAGGAAACATGTCACAGAAAAACTGAACTAGTTATAACTGCAGGCACATAAAAATATAACAAGGCAGAAAATGGTGGAGCTTGGGTGAGAAAGTTGTAAGTACAAAAAACCAAAAAATCAAACTGCCTCAGTGTGTCGCTCTTTTGAAAGGCACACCTTCTGTCAGAGAGGATGTTTGGTACCAGGTGCCACTTTAGCTTGCTTCACCCAGTGTTAACATTAGTCAGGGTCCTATTACAGTTGACATACTGTTGCATCCTCACTGTCACTCAGGACTTTTGTGTCATGCTAACTTAAATCCCACCCTCTGGAAACTAATGGACGGAGTTCCCTTTGACAGAAGGTTTTCTGTGGCTGCTTGATGTGAACAATGCAGATGTTGCTGCCCCCAAGTGGACAAAAACTTTAACTTGCAGCTAATGAAAACGAAACGAAACAAAAAAAAATGCTGGGATTTTGGCTGAAAATTTCAATTTAATCAGCGGAGGCCCTTACAGCTAATGTTGACTTACCAAATAGTCTTTGTTCACACTTGCGTGAAAGAAGTTGCTTACAGTGATGAGCTGATAGATAATAACAACTTGACGGTGTAGCTTCTTTTACTGTAGCTATCTGGAGCTTTTGTTAGAATAAGCAAGTAAAATATTTATTTTAAGGCTCACAACTACACTAAAAATACTGTTTTGATCTGCCATTCTTATCACTTTATTTGTTAGCCACAGCAGAGAGCTGTTATAAGGAAATGAAGATCTACCCCCACCGTACTTCCTACCACACAGAAAGCTGTCAGTGGGGCACCAAATCAGTGGAAGTAACCGAGAGTTTAGCAGCTAAGGAGTCAGGTATTTCCCTTAGAAACATGTGGAGAACCAGAGCTAAAACAAAAACTAACTGGCTAGACTCAGATCGGTAAAGCTGCACTCTGTTTGCCCCCTCTGTAAATTATACCTTTATTGACTTGGTGTGCGTTTTACTCAGAAACAGTTAATGAAGGCTCTTTGCAAAATTACCATTATCTAGGACTCTTTTCCTCTGATCTCATTGTGATCTTGAGCTTCCTGTCCCGATGGTTGTCTGGGGGGAACAAAAACAGAAAGCATTTCAAAGTGCTGTTATTGTGTGAATGACAAATAATAGATTTAGAACTCAACAGAAAGTAGTAGTTCATGAGAAACTAATAGATTTTTGACTTGGCTGCTGATTGAAGAGAGATTAGCTCCTGTATCTGGATTTATTGGAAAAAATCTGTGCGTCGGACACAAGTGCAATTCAAACATGAATGCGAAACAGCTGGTTGCATTTATGCCATACTCCATTAGGGCGAGAGAAAAAGAAAGTAGTCATTCTAACTGACATGGATTAAAAACTGTTCACATTTGGCATTTTTTCTTAAAACATCGGGTGGTTTAAGAGCTAGGGTTGGGGCTATCCCAGGTAACGACTAAAGCAGAAGTTATACTCTGCAGTTTTACTTTGCAAACATGGACAACTGGTGGCAGTACGGTCAAGTAGTCATTCCTGTTGTACTTATGTGAAATCTGCTGAAATCCAGTGAGGGCATGTGAAGTTAATACAATGTAAAGTCTGGATGAGTATGAGGTCACAAAAATCTGCAAAATGACAAAATGGTAGCTTACTACCACAATCTGTTGATTTTTATGATAGAACAGGCTGCATAGTGCAGTAAAGACTTGTTATTTCTGCCAGTACTAGTACTACCTTATCTGTCTATTAAAGACCAGCTCTTGGACGTAGTCCAAGAGCTGGTCCATTCCGTAGTAGCATCTCCTTTTCTTTGTGACAGTTTCCATAACAGCTCATCAAAACCTGCATAACACTTGTGGTTTTGCTTTATTCCTAATTTTTTGACGCATCGGCACAGACCAGTGACGTGCAGTCAGGGGAGGCAGGTGAGGCCGTGCAACCTGTCATCATGGAAATATAAAATTGAAAAATAAATTAAATGGTTATATTTATTCAGTGATTTGTATTTTAAAGTTCTTTTCCATTTAACGTCACCATTTTTAGATTTTTTTTCAAAATCGCTGAATTTTCACATTTACCGTTCAAATACTAAGAAGAGACGTGGATTACGCAATGACTATGCTAACGGTGCTGGCATGCTATGCAGTGAGACCGTATTGCTGTCCCTCTGCATGTCGCTATTAAAATGTCGAACACTTTTACTATATGAACTAAATTTCCATATTTTAGCTGGTGTATATAATGCACAGTGTTTTTTAATTTAATTTAATTTTTTTTTTTTTTATCAACAACTGTGTGTATTCTTGTGCTGAGCGATCATAAAACTGCACTAGGTGAGGCACGCAGTTCTCCTGCCTCATGGCAGGGGGCGCTGGTGATCCCAGGGATTCTTATTACGAATTATTCTGAGAACATTTCGAAAAAAAGAGAGAAAAGTGTAGCGTAGTGATGAATATGGAGCTTTATAATGAAGGTGATACAATCTACTGAGCAATGTATAAATCAACATTACTGTTGGCTGGAAATGCACACATTTTCGTTTTGTTGTTGTTTGCTTATTTGTTGCTGTGTGTGTTTGTAAGTAAGCGTCACTTGCAGTTGAAGCAAAGAAATCTTTCCACACACCTCATCCCCCCCCCCAACTTTTATTTCATTGCATTTGGATCACATGTAGTGGGACTCAAGACTACCTCAAGATGAAAGAGTTTGATGCTAGGTGCATTCATGGCCACTGACTTTAGTGGCTGTTATAGATGCAGGTATAGATTCAGAAAAATCAAGACATAAAGGTGAAACACACACACATATGGCCAATTTAGAATAGCTAATTTAACTGCAAATTGGCATATCAATTACAACCTCATCCTATAGCTCAGAGATGTGGACTATGGAAAACAACCCGCACAGGTAATGAGAGAACATGCAAAATCTATGTATATATGGCGTAAGGCAGTGGATACAAACTAAGGACCTTTTTGTAAAAAACAAAACAAAATGAATGCATAGGCTGACAGACACAACATTGTAAAAATCACATATTTACATATGTAAAATGTAAACAATGACTGACAACAATAATAATGAAAAATAAAATCTTGTCCATTTATTTAATATTAACTGTCAAGCCAAAGATACGGTGTAAAAAGGCCGGTGATTAACCTAAACTCAAACCTATCAGAATGTGTCTTTTTAGTTCTTTTTGAAGTTACTCTCCCATTTTTCATCTTTTTATCAACAAAGAACTTTTTCCTTGTTTCTAAAATGCAGCGTTAGAATTCGAGCGAGGGGTGCAGAAGCTGAAATGTATGTCGATCCCATGAGGTAAAAAAAAAGATGAAATCTGTTTAAAACCCACACCCAAGACAGAAAGAACAAAACTGAAGAAAGGAAATAAGGAATAGGGATAATAAACAGGCGATTACTGTTTGCGTTAAAATCTCTGTCTGCGTCTGTCTCCACAGGTGCCCTTTTCCTTTTGGAGCACTGATTGCTTTCTCGTGCTGACCGGCCGTCTTCTTCGTCCTGCTCATCAGAGCTGGTTTCTGGCTCATCTGTTGCCGAAGATGTCTGTTAAAAAGAAGAGGATGCACGCGTATATAAACTAAAGCCAGTTGTTTTTTGTTTTTTTGTATTTTTATAATAAAAATGGTGATACAAAATAAGCCAATGTGCCAACAAAACCTTCACCTTATTTGTTTTGTTGGACTGAATTACCTTGCCATTTGATGATAAGGAATCTTGCTTTTGTAGAGCTGGGTCCAGAGTCTCCAACACCACTACTGCTACAAAAACATGACAAAGACTATTCACTTGTGCAGTGTAAATTTTTAGGAACCTAGGTTTCCACTCAATATTTGACTGAATATCAGGAAAAATCCCAGACACATCACACTTTACCTGGCCGTAATGATAAAGTGAGGATTGGCACCTTCTTCCCTTTGCTTTCATCTGTCTTTCCATTCACCTCCTCTTTCTGATCCTGCTCTTTGACTACCTGCTATGAGACCGTCACCACACCACGAATTTAATTATTTGCCCCCTCTTTACTTGAGCCTCTTCTAATTTTGTTGTAAGGAGTAGAAGACTTTAAATGACCTTGTGGTTAGGTTCCTTGTCAGGTGCTTGCTCTTCTGTCTGTTTGACTGGCGATGATGAAGGAATGACAATAGGTGAAGGTGATGATTCTGCTATGTTTGCAGAAGAATTTGTGTTTACTTCCAATTCAGGGTTCTTCTGAACTCTTGGTCCATCTTGTAAGGCTGAGGATGAATCACTTTTTGGGACTTGACTGGATATGGACTTCCCCCGATCAGATAAGTCCAAAGGCCCATCATTTAACTCTTTTAACCCTTCTCCAGACACCCTCTCAACTTTGGGTAGCAGGTTTTCCTTTTTCTCTGTGGGCTTAGTTTGACTCTCCATGTATTCTGGCAGATTTGTCAATCGGAAAACCACAGTTGGTTCTCTGGCAGGGGCCTGAACACTGGTCTGCTTAGAAAATGGAGGACTAAAAACCTGCCTTCTAGGGCTTGCCTGTTGCCTAGCTGGGTTCAAGCTGGCAAAATGTTGCGAGTGTAGACTGGGTGAAGTTTGCACTACTGGGTTGGTGCCGGCAGTATTCCAATCAGATGATTTAGATAGCGAAGACCAGCAAAGAGAAGCAGAGCTGCTGTTGATTGCTTGAGGATGTCGGGCGACAGGAGCATGGACCACATGTCTGCTGGGTCGCATCTCTCCAGCAGCCAGGGCAGAAGATCTCCTAAGCAGAGAATTAGTAGACATGGAGGTAGACTGGTTGAGTCCGTCAACATTTTGAATTCTAAGATATGAGAAAGAACGTCAACTCTGTAGGAAAATGGTTCTGTTGATGCCCACTGGTATATGTGGCTATGAGGCTATAACATGTTACAACAGATACACATCATGAATAAAATAACTAATGCGTTAAGGAGTTTCTGTCAAATGAAACCCAACTTCATTTTCACAGTTCGCAGATGATAAGAATTAAGCTGTAAATGTGTGACACATCAATAGCCCCTGTGTCATCTGAGGGAAGATGCTAGCTCAGGCTATCACTAGGCCAAGAAAGCTAAAGAGCCACAAATCTTGGACAACTACAACTTTAAAAGAGTCCTGAATCTTAACCAGAAGTAGAGAGATTATTTGTTGAATTGTTTGAAAGTGTCAGATAAGGCAGTAGTGGGAGGATCTATTGCAAGGTAGAAAAAACCTTTCACAAAAGCAGCGAGACTCTTGAAAGGAAAAGAAATTGAGCTTAAATCGACCCCATACAGATGTTGGCATAATGACTCAATGCAAGAACAAAATTATAGTGAGAGAATATTTGAAAGGTGATCTAGTTGTTTATTTTCCACAAGTAAAGCATGCAAACTGTAATTTTTTATGTTCTCCTTAACCTTTATGAATCTGCAGTGGTGCAGAAATGTGGGAAAAGTGTCATATTCAGACTCTATATAGAAAAAGTATTGACTTTGGAGCACATAATGACTAATTTGACTAATCTGACTAATCTGAAGTTACTTACAGTACACACTCCATTTTGTGATTTCTAATGTCTTACCTCTTCTCTCCAGCTCGAGTTACAAATTCTTCTTTCTTCCATAGTGGCAATGTGAGGGCTGCCATTGGAAGAGTATCCTGTTTGAGCGGAGAGGGGCATGAAGCAAAAAAATAAAAAAATGCATCATATTACATTAAGCAACTTTTTTGTCAGTTCAGAGAAAAGTTTGGATTATCCTCAAACATTTTTGGTTTATCAGATTTTTAAATGTAAAATCTGTAGCTAGTTAGCTTAGCATAAAGAAGAAAAAGAAAATATACTAAGCTAGCTAGGTAACTGACTTTATACCCATCACAGAATATATAAAAATAAGACACAATATGTTAATTTTTGAGGCTTACAAGAGCTAGGATTTTACTATTTTTAGTCTTTAGCTTACTGTGTGCGCTAGCTAAAGCAACATATTGGATCGATTTTCATGCTAACACTTTACAGAGGAGACCAGAAAATATACTTTAATCAGTCTGGTTCATAGTATTTCATGTGCTAAGGTTGTACAAGTTGTAGGCAAAAGGCAATGTGGAAGAAAGAGTGAACAATCATACATTTATGATACGAGAGTCAACGACAGAGTGTTGTATAGAAGCAGTGTATTGGTGTATAGGCGATTTCTTATTTAAAGTGTCAAACTGTATTTGTTTTTTCATTACTGAGCTGCGTCACCAAGTGCAACCTTATATAATCATAATAACCATCCTATTGCCAAAATGTCCTTTGGAACATGTGAATAAAATGTTAGCTAACAAAAAAACTCCGTTCTTGCAACTAAGTCCCTTAATACTGTATAATGATAGTGATATGAAGCAATCCATTTTTGACATGTGGCTCTATCGCCATCTGTAGTCAAATCCACTGAAAACAGTCTTATACTGATGGATGAATAGAAACATAGCTTATCTTTCCCCTCACTCTGTCATAGCATATGGCTGCCCAAGCCTGTGTCTGCTGAATATTTCTTTTCATTAAAAGGGGGTTCTTCCTCCCCACTACAGCCAAGTACTCTTTGGTATTCTTGGGTTTTTTAAATTAATAATATAAAATACCTTAGGATAAATGTTGATGATAACTGGTGCAGAGTGTAAAAAACACTAATATAAATAATAAAAAATGTAAGCCTTCATATCAGTGAAAAAAAAAAAATTTAGGTTGAACGATACATCTTCTTGTAGGGTTTTAATATCCATTCATAGTTGATCCATGGTAAGATGAGGAATTGATATATAAATATAGATATATCTATTTATGTTTGGCAGTTCTATATATTATATTTACCTATCATGTATGGATAGAATTCTAAATACTATAATAAGACTTAAAAGCTTTTTAACAAGTTTAAGAGCTAATGCTCCATCACTGGTTACTGGGTAAGTTGTAGTCACTAACAGTGTCATCGTACAAAAAACAACTTAAACGTGTCTGTCTTGTTTGTAGCAAAAACACATTTTGCTTCTTTTGAGCTAAAATATTATTAAATTCTGTAGAAAAACACAACATGTGTTAGGTTGTGCCACGCCCTTCTCTCATGCAATCTAATTCAAACGGCATCACTGTCCCTCAAGATGATGGAAAATAAACATTTTTCTGTTGATAGTTGTTTCCCATTTGTTCTCTTCACTTCAGTGTTCACTGCAATACTATTTTACATCTTATATCCTATTCTTTTTATACCTATTTGCAAATTAGGATTATATACACTTGGTGTTACAAGTTGTGATCTGAATCGTTTTGCTTAATAGAACAGTACAACTAACAATTAATTGAATACTGAAATTGATTACATTTGATTGATTGAAATTGATTACTGAAATTGAATTGTCACGGTTCTGGGTCTTTTTGACTCAGCCTTTTGAGTTCTTGTATTTTTATATTATGGTTTATGTTCTGAGTCCTTGGTTGTACTGTTGTTGTTTGTGTGATGGCTTTCCTGTGTTCAGTGTTGTCTATTGTGCCTTTCTGTCCCATGTTTCAGGTCCCAATGTTCCGGCTCCCCAGTCTGTTAAGTTTACGTGTCTAAAGTTCAGTCAGTTTGTTTCCTGTTTTACTTTGAAAGTCTGTGTCTCATGTCAGTGTTTCTAGTTTTGCTTCCCTTGTGTCGTCCTGCCTAATCACTCCCAGCTGTGCTCTCCTCCTGTGTCTCTTTCCCCTCGTTATCCCTCAGTGTATTTAAGCCCCGTGTTTCTCTTTGTCAGTGTCACGTCGTCTGTCATAGCCGTGTGTTATGCTCCCTGTCTTCCATAAGTTTGTTATTATTAGTTTCCCAGTTTAATTTTGTTCTTTGCTTCATCTCCACGCCTGCAATAAAGCAGTGTTTTTGAGTTCACGTTTGTCTCAGTGAGTTTTCTGTTTGGATCCTTTTCCTGCCTGCACACAGCTGTTTTGTGACATGATATGATAAAAAAAAAAATACAAAAAAACTTACAAACTGGCTTCGGTTGATTCCTCTTAACTGTCTGCCTTCATTTTCTGTTTGATCAAAGTCAGCAATTGCATGAATTTATTAAGTAAGATGAGAGAATGTAATCAACAAATCAGCACTATTTTTCATCTTCACCTTCCGTTTTCAGTTCGACATCAGGCTTTACTGAAATGTTGCCATCTGCTGGCTTGTTGCTTGCCCTGCTGGTTGTTGTACTGACAAGGGACAGGAATCCAGATGAGGGTGAAAGGGCAGGAGAAGAGTTTGGCTTGACCTCTGTCGTGGTGTTACTGTTGGAAGAGTGGTCACTTTGACCTTTGCTACACAAATACAGAATGATGATTGTTTTACATTTAGTCATGTATCAAAATTTCTCCATATACAATTATGCATAAAACAATGTTCCTCATAAACTAAAAATAATAATATTAGATGTACAGGTTTTTCTTTAAATTAAAAATTAGAACAACATCCTAAAACTATACAGTTAAATAGCATCTACTCACTCATGTGCTGCTTTTAAGTTTCTGATTTCATCTTTAAGTTTCAAGTTCTCTTTTTTCAGGTTGTTCATCTCTCCAGCTGCAACGCAAAGCAAACGGCATGATTAGAGTACATATCAAGAGAATCGTGCTCAAACATGAAGTGTCAAAGGCAAAGAACTGACAGGAAATTCACTGAAAAGGAGCTTTTGTAGAGATGCAAGATGTATAGATGGATTATTGAGAAAGAAGGAAGAATACCGAGTAGAGAGATGTGTTGGAGGCTCTGTATCTGTGAGGCTTCAAATTCCTGCTGTCGTCTCTTGGCTACCTCTTGAGTGACTGTACATCTGTCACACAGCCCAGCCCTTAGCCTGCACAGGCAGCAAGAAGTCACCTAGTTGCACACTTAATAACTAGACTGATGTGACAGTAGCTCACAAATAAATAATTAAAGCTGGACAATGCAACAATGAAATGAGAAATATTTTTTTCTTTGACAAAACTAAAATCAGCTGTAATTAGTAACAATAATTAGTTGGAAACACTGGGTTTTGAATATCCAATTAAGCTAACCTCACTCACGTCTTTGGATTATGGAAGTAAGCCAGCAGAAGGCACACCCTGTGGAGTGCTGGTTAGGACTGTGGCTTCATAGCACAATGGTCAGCATGTCACCTTTCTGTATTCAGTCAACACATTTTCACAAAAACTAGCAAGAACAATTTTATATAATTTGCTAAATACATGAAACTTGGTAGAGGATGTACCTGCTGAATTTTGATGCTAATTTTTATGTTATCTGTGGTCTCTTTCCATTAAAAAGAAATGACCATAAAAATAGAGACTGTTCACCTTTTTGTAAGTGAGAAAAAATGCAAATCCAGCAAGGGTTAGGTGTGGGTTCGTCAAATAAATATTTCCCCTACTTTATTTCAAGTAATTTATATAATAAGAAAATACTAATGTAACATTGGTACCTGTTTTCCAGAACCTTAATGTTTTCGGTGAGTAGTCGGTGTTGTTCTTTCATCTGTTGGTTTCTGGTAAAAAGTTCCTCCATTCTTTTTGTATCACTGTTGACGCAAAAGAACACAAGATGGTTAGGCTCCAATACTACAACATGTGTTTCGGAAAGATTGTATTTCCTCATAGTTTAAATACTATTACAAGCCTGCATTTCCAGGCCATCTTACATAATGCTCCTGTTTCCCAGAAGAGGTAGTTATATTATAAATGTAAGTCATATATGCATGAAGAACACTTGCATTAAAACATTTCTAGTGTGTATGTTTATGTGATACATTTTTGTATGTATAAAAAAAAAAAGCATACTGGCATCAGTTGCTTAAAAATGAATCAGGAGGAAAGCTGTAATTAATCTTGGTTAAAGCAGAGTAGCTTTTACTGCTTATATTCTTACATAATAGGACATTCTTATCTTATTTTATGCTGTTCACCTACAACATTGCTGGCCCATCAGAGAGTAAGGTTATTATGGAGGCTGATGAAACAATGTTCTTTCATTATGTTACGTCTCTTTTTACTTGTGTTGCAGTCACTGAAGCAGTGGAGGTAGTTCACAAGAGAAATTGGATCCTTGTTTAGCATATCCCTTTGTCATTCAGTGTAAATGACACCACACGGCCCTTTGTTTTTGAAACTTCTGTTTTCATAAATGATGCAGACAAAAAATTGCTATTAGATTGTTTAATTGATCAATAATCATACTCACAATTAAAACTAAGTAGTGCTTGTGTGAATGGGATTGATTGGGTGAATGAATGAGTTTTGTAAAGTGCTTAGAGTAGAAAAACGCTATATATGAACCAGTCCACTTACCATGTTATGTAAAATTATGGGTAATGTTGGTGTGAATTTATATTTATCAACTCTGTTTTTTTTAAGTGACTTAATGTAGACATAAGAAAATAAAAAAAAACACTTTCATATATCTCTTATATATATATATATATATATATATATATAAACTTTATAAAAAGCCACATTTTTGAAAATACCACCACAAAATGAGTCATACTTTTGAAAATTCACAAAATAAACAAATAGATTGCAAAATCCTGGAGGGACTGCTTAGGTCAATTACTTATTAGTATTAGGGCAACATTTTGTTTCTTAAAAGTTAATTTCACTAAATTTTCAATGTTTTCTTTACTTACTTCTCCAGGGAAATTAAACAAAGATTCTGTGAGTCATTATCTCACAGAATAACTTGTTGCAACGTGAGCTTCCTTCCAAGTTAGTGAAATATGATGTTTGCGGGGGGTGTAGGACCAGTATGCCTACCTGTATGATTACCTGTATGGTCAACAAAGACTTGAGGCCTACTCTGGATGAACTTTTTATATTAACTGGATATAAACATTTTTTCAGCACTGTCTAAATGCGAGTGCCCATATGATATTGACTTACCAGCCTTTCTTGTTGGACAGCTCTTGCACTTTTACCTGCCATCCTTTAAGAAAAAAATATAAAACAACTTTTAAGGAGCACATGTGTTGGATTTATCCCATGGAACTCTTGGATACTCATTGTACTCATTTAAAAAATAAATTTATTTTGCTTACCTTCTATTTCTCGCTCGTGGACCTCCTTCAGTTTGTGGAGGAGGTCATTGAAACACTCCATTTCTACAGCAATAACCTTTGCACAACAGAACGTGCAAGATTTTAGTCAGTTAGTTTTAGTTGTCAATTTTAGCTTGTTTTGATGAATAACATAACACACTCTAAATCTAATGTTTTTAACTGAAACTTGGGGACACAGTAAATAAGTCAGTTTATGTGCACAGGCGTTATAGCCGGAGGACTTTCTGTGCATGTGAGAACTGAGAACTGAGCATGGGACACTTTGTTGTTATTCACATGTGGGAGCAAATTCTTACTTATATCAGGCTTAATAAAACTAGTTCAACCAGTCCTGCGAGGTGTGGCATTTAGTTCTACAGTTTGTGTTTCTAGTACATGAAAAAACAGCCTTGACACTTTTGAGTGCTCATGTACTTGCAATAACTTAAAGTTACTAAATAGTAATCCCTCATTTTACCACAGAAACATATTCCATGATTGGAGAGGATCAGGGATGCTCATAAACCTACATAGCTATGCCAATGAATACGCTGAGTTTGTCTGCTGAGTTTAGTGAGTCATCATCCTATTCTGCCTATCATGCAGATTTATATATCTAACATGCATTTTTCTTTCTTCATTCTACACATGATTCAGGACAATTTTCTGTGAACAAAGACACGAACAAGAATCCAGTAGTGAAGTACCTGCAAATAGAGAAGTAGTTTAATTCTTAAAAAATAATGCAGTTCAAATACTTTTGCCTCCAAGCTGCTGTTGTGCAGTGTTATTGATGCTTTCTATAAGTGGAACAAACATAGGTGGGTCGGACACTTAACCAATAAACTCGTATATGAAGCCACTCAGCTTGAACTGTCGCTCTGATATACTTGTTTCTAGTACTGTCCATCCTGGTTACTACCACATGAAAACCTTTAAAATCTTCAAGTCTGCTGCATCCAGCTCTGCTTCCTAGTTTTTCTTTGTCAGTGGCAGTGTCTCTGAACCATACATCATAGCAGGACTCAGCAGTGTCTTATAAACCTTCACTTTCAATCTTACTGCTACGTTTTATCACAAATCAGCACCTCTCTAGAAGACTCTTTAACCAGCTCCTACTCTCTACTCTCACCACAGACCACAATGTCATCTGCAAATATCATATATCTCAGAAAACTCTTGCCCAGCCTCATCTGTTAATGTCACGGTCCTGGGTCGGTTCGACCCAGTTTTTGAGTTTTCTTATGTTTTCATTTATTTTTGCACTATGTAGTGTTGTGGAGTGTTTTGGGGATTTATTGTTTGTGATGATGGTTCTGTGTTGGGGTTCGTTTACAGAGGTGTGTGTGTGTTTCTGTGTCTCCATGTAGTGTATTTCCATTTCCTGTTTTGTTGTGAAGGTCTGTGTCTTATGTGAATGTGTTCGGTGTTTTTCCCAGATCTCGTTAGCTCCATTGGTCCCAGCTGTGTCTCCCATCTGTGTGCAATCTCCCCGTGTTTCTCTGTGCATTTAAGTGGTGTCTTGTCTCTCTGTCGGTGCTGGTCCGTCTGTGTAACTACCCCATGTCTCAATGCTGTTTTTCTCCCGTGTGCTCTCCTGCGACCTGGCTGCATCTGTCCCCGTTCTCCCCTCCTGCGTGTGTGTATTCCTGTCTGCTGTTTAGCTTTAGTTTTCCCAGTTTAGTTAGTTGTATGTCCTGTCCTTGTTTAATCTTTTCCCACAGTAAATAAACCACTG
>VUQR01022685.1:0-34994 GCA_015108515.1 Hemichromis elongatus
TTTTTTCCTTTTTTCTCCCCCCCCCCCCCCCTTTTATTTTTTTTTACTCTTTCCCACCTTTTCTTCCCATTTCAAACTCTCTCTCTTATTCACTTTTTCCTCTCGCTTTACATTCGTCGTCTTTCCCTGCATCAACTTTTCAACTGTTCTCCCTGTTTCTTTAGCTCTCGGTCACTCCGTCTTCATCTCCCCTTGTTTCCCTCGCTCTGTCTCGCACTTGCCCACAGACTCATGTTATGTCAGGTTGCTATGAAAGGAGATGAGGTACGCTGGTTGTCATTAAGCCTGATGTGGCCCGTGTCATTTCCCCTGTCAGGACATTCACACCGTTTAGTCAGAGCCAAAGTGATGCCTGACAGCTTTTCACATACTTCCTCTAAGATTGATTGAGCATGCCCGGCTCAATCAAACAGCACACCCGCGCACACAAGACAAGAATCCATGTGAATCTGCTTGTAGTCGGTGTTTATTGAGGAAAAATTGTGGCATGGCGGGAAAAGAGGACTGAATGAAGGAAGGAGGCGAGCAAGGAGGCGAGCAAACACATTTAATAAGCAAACAAATGAATGAGTAAGCTGAACAGTAATGAGGTGCTTTATTGATGCCATAGGGAAACTCGTTTTTTGCTTGCTCGTATCCACAGGGAGGTCAGATTTGCAGTACAGCAGACTTCCTGGAACCGGTCGGGTTTCAGTGTTTTGCTTGTTGACACTTCAGCAGGATCAGAGGTTTACAGGCTGAAGGACACTTTCTTTAACCGGGCCACCCATCTCAGTCTCGGCATGAAAAAGTGACTAAGTGGGTAAAGTATTAAACTGCCTAATTATTAATGCATGCTTGTGTTTTCCGCCTGCAGTTCAAGGCCTGGACGACCGCCCAAGAGGCTGCAGAGTGCGACAGAGGGCGGGACTCACCACATGCTGTCTCACAGTGGTCTGATGCATGCTGGGATTATACCTCCTGCAGGTGACCACCCAGACCTCCACACATACACACACACACACAAACACAAATCGAGAGCATATTTTCTGAAGAAACAATATCACAGAAGTGCATGAATACAGTAAACTACTATGACAGCGTTTGTCTTAAATTACCAGTCTGGCATCACGTGCAGTACAGGGCTTGTTCTTAAAAGGGTGTAGAAAAGAAGCAAGTTTTGTTCTACACAAATCCTTTACTTTGTTTCAGTTTTTCCACATATTACAATAGATTTTTATTGCATTTTTACTTTCACCCTAATAGATTAATAATTCATATTTTCAGATTCTGGGGTTTTATATTCTCCCAATAATTTTTTGATTACAGTAAGCGACTCACAAGCGATCCTGATGCGCGCCCTCAGTCAGCGTATTGATGAAAAGAAGCTGCGGCACGTAGAAAAAAGATGATTTGTTTAAGCAGGCTGATCAGAGGAGGAGTACATATGTAGTGCAGTCAAATCATCATCAGTGAAGACGAATGAACATTTGGTCCAACCACCTGGTCTTTCAGGAACAGAAATAGAACAGTAATAAAAAGGAATGTGCATTTATTAATTTAAAAAAGTGAAATAAAAAAATAAATAAGTAAAAAAAAAACTACTGACACGTATGAAGTTGCAGTGCAACGTTTAAATGTGGAAAAACATTGGAATAAATTTAAAAATAAATTAAAATGCAGTTAGCAAATCAAAATAATATTTTATTACTTTTATATGTATGAACTTGATTTTAAATGCAAATAATATCTATAGTCAGCTTTTTTTAGGTTTGTTCACATAGTTCAAATAGTTAGTTGTCCATACCATTTCATGTATTTTTAACCAAAAAATTAACAATTTAATATGGTGAGAAAATTACTTTATTACAAGTTTGTAGCCTAATTATATAGCTATTACTTTTATAGACATTAATATTTAAGTAAACAAAACTAATATTAAAGTTTAGTCATGGAAACATCTGTGATTGTATTCTGTGTTGAAGAAAAAGAGAAGAAAGCCTCTGTAATCACCCCTTTACACATGTCAGAGTTCACCATACAAATCCCTCCTTAGTGTGACGTGGTGACTAGTTGTTGCTTCAGACAAGAGTAGCGGTAAGCAAAGTTCAAAAACTGTTTTTGCTTCATCTTTCAGAGAGTGAAAGCAGTGATCTGGCAGCCAGCTGAGTTACCCCACCAGTTTAAAAAAAAAAAAAAAACACAGGTTGCTTATGCAGAATGGGGCGGGTTTCACTGCTTTTCCAAGCAGACCCCCGTGATGGCACATTTTCCCCCTCATCAATAGTATGAGGAGGTGGGGTTGTGGGAGGTGACCGCTGTGTTGATTAATAAAATTAGCATACACACTGCTGACACATGAGAAACAACTCATAACTTGCAAGCTGGGTCTTTTTTCTTGAATTATAAGTACAGCGTTCCCTGTTAAGCCCTCTGTTGAACTGGGTTAGAATCATAATCTCTAAAAGCTCTGAAACCTCTTTGAAATTCATTTTATAATTGAAGTGAGGATGTGTTTAGCTTGGTACTGAAAACCTTTTGGTTTTATTGTGTAAAGGAGACTTTAAACTGTTATTTGTGCCTTTCAGTATGAGTTAGAATTTATGATAATTTTTAAGTGTTTGCACATCTGGCACTTAAAATTTTACAATCTGAAGCTGCATGTTACATTTATATTTGGACTTTCTACGAACAGTCTGCTAAAGGCCACAGCGCTGCTTGTTTTAGTCACAGTTTTGTGTTTGAGTCCCTTTTGTAGTCTGAGTGTGTGTTTGTGTGTGTGTGTGTGTTGCAAAGAGAAAGGGAGAAAAGTAATTGTTGGCACCTCACCGCTCTCAAAGTTGCCCTTGGCTTTGTGCTCTTCACTGCAACCTGATCTTTTCATTCCCCGCCTCAAAAGAAGCCATTTTCTATTAGCCTCCGCTTCCTCTCACTGTTCAAAGGTGCTCGAGTCTGTGTGTGTGTTTGTGCGTGTATGTACGTTGTGTCTGCGCGAGCGTTCAAGAGCATCTTTCTCAGTGGGAAAAAAGAGTCTTTTTCCACCAAAGGAGAGGGCACGGCGGCAATGTCAGTGCTACTGATTAGAACTGGCCACATGAGAGGGGAGAAGGAGACAGAGAGAGGGAGGACATTTGAGCGTAAAAGGCAGGGGAAAATCTTTGATGTGATCCTCCTTAGTCTCTTTTTCTCGCCCTCGTGTACTCGCGCGCACACACATGCAGCACAGTGGCTTATGTCCCGCTGTGATGCTGACATTTGAAAAGGTAACGTAAGGAGAGGGGATGGGAGGAGAGAAGGGGAGAGGGCAGGAGAGAGAAGGAGAGGAGATGAGAAGAAAAAGGAACAATTTTGTCGTGGCTGTCGACGTCTTCAGCTGTTCGCCTCAGACACCCGCCGTCTGATGGAAGCGTGGAAAACCACTCAGCAGTTCAGTTTGTTGCAAATGTTTAGACGCATTGAAGACCAGGAAATTGAGACTTATGGTCTGTTTGTGTTCCCTCTGCCGTGTTTGCACAGTTGTGCGGTTTGCCTGAACTTTAATAATTCAACGTGTTTGACTGTATTAGTACAAGACATATTTAATTTTCTATTTTACGGGGTGATCTGAGGGTCAAACTACTTTCTGAGGTTCAACACACAAATTAAAACGTGGCTCGCATTTTGTCACTCTCTATTACACATTATCCAAAGTGCACAACCCCCATTAGAATGTATCTTCATTTTTTGCCTTGTGCGTGTAATTCGTACCCATAGAGAAGTTCTTTCTGGATGAAAAGGTGGAGCTGCTGCCGCCGCTGAGTGTTATCCTGTATTCTGTGCTGTGGGATGTGATATCCCTGTGTGGGAGAGATGAATGTCTTTGCTTGTTCCTATCACTGCTGATTCCCTGGCAGACTAAATGGCCAGTGCAGCGGTGCAGTCAGAATGAATGGCTGGCCCCTGTCCTCCTATGACAACCTCCTGCCTACCTACTGCTCTAATCCTCCACCAGGGGCCATTGATCTGGCTCTTATTGATTCTTTTTCTTTCTTTCCCTCTTTTTCTTCATCTCTGTATCTGTCTCTCTCTCTCTTTCTCTCTCTCTCTCTCAGATCTCTCTGCCCTGGCCAAAAAGATCAAACTGGAGGCGATGGCCGGTTACCACAGCAACCAACAACATGGCCGGCCAAACGGAGAAAACGGCGACCACAACCCCGGACTGGGTGAGTCTCATCCATTTTTTTTTTTGTTGTTGTTGTTTTGCGTGCATATGTGAGTGTATGAGTGTTATGTTAATTATGACCTGCTTACAACATTACACTGTTGAACACATCTGTGATGCCAAGTCAATACAACTTGAGCAGCTGTGTTTTCGAACCAGACTGATTAAAACCAGGATGTGACATCACCTCTGCAGCCTGTATGTTTCCTTTGAGAGACAGTTAGTAGAAAAACAAACAACAGCAGCAAGATTTGGAGATGAGAATTTGAAAAAGGATATCTGGGTGAGGTAATCCAAACAAATATATAAACACAGACATGCACATCTATATAAATCACTGCTTGTGTGGTTTTTTTTCCAGCTTGTATTAAATGACTATCAGGCAGAATATTTTCTCCAGCTTGGATTAGTTTGCATATTTGTGGCACTCAATAAGATTCAGGAATCATTTCCTGAAAAACACAGTTGGTCATCTGCTCTGTGGCCTCAAAACATTGCCGGCAAGTCATTAGTATTTATTAGTCATCCCAACAAGAGAGTGTCGACTCAGACCAGCTTTGTTAGTCACACTCAACATGCCTGAGATATTTGTTTGCCATAATGAGAGAAATTAAATCAGGATTTTTCTGGGAAAAAAAAAAAAGTTGACAAAGCAGTGTGCTCTCATTTACAGGTTGCCCCTGGAAGGCAAAGAATCACTTTCTCTTTTTTTTTTTATCAAATCCCTGTTGGCTGCTCATTGTATGTTCAGATATTCTACTATTTTAGTCATATGTTAGAAAAACCCGTTGCCTTCACGGTGCCCTGGCTTTGCAGCGAGGGAGAGCAGCCAGCAGATCTGGAGCATCGGTGCACGGTAGTAAGCACACAGGGATGATAGAGAGATGAATAAGATGAGAGGCTGAAGCCAAATCAATAGTCTTCTCTCTAATTCACTATCCTGAATGCAAACGACAAACGCTGGACAATCGATGGCGGGACGGGCACAAGCACGCGCGTGTGTGCGCGCACACAAAACACGAACGTCCACACACAGGAACCCCCCCCCCCCAACACACACACACACACATACACATACACACACACACACACACATACACACTGTTATCGACAGGTTAAAGCGACATCAGTGTGTTTAGACAGATGACTGGGCTTATGGAGGTCTGTGTGGAATATGCTATCAGCCAGACACACACACACACACTTAACATGTGGAGCACATCACAAGGCTTTAGGCCCGAAATGTCCTAAAAAATGTCCTTACAGTTAAATCACTGCATGTTTAAAGCCATTATTACCCTTTTTTTTTCTCTCTCTCTGTGTACGGTGCTTGTGTCTGTAAACAATCCCAACATTAAGCATTGTTTACCATTGTATACACTCACTTACAACTGCCAGCATCTGTGCACAGTTAGATGGCATGGTTACCACCAGCCATTATAAACCTGTAAAGCTTAATCACTGTTAATGATAGAGTCAAGTGGAAACACACACACACACACTCTTTCTCTCTCTCACACACACAGACACACAAACGCACAGGCATACATACACACATAAGCACAATGTGTTTTTTCCATATCGCCACCCACTGCCTTATGGGAAGGATAGGCCCCTACCAGAGCTTTAACCACTACAAAGGCAATCTCAGATTACACACACGCACACATTCACAAATGCTGAGTGTGACACCTTATGGGCTGGGGAAGAGCAGGGAGTAGCCATTTCTGCATTTAACAAGATCTTCTGGGAAATTTACAGTAACTGTGTGTTTACAGTAATGGTTTGTTTGGATAAACATAAGAGAGGCACTTTGACTTTTGATGTTTTTTAATGAAACATAAGAGAAAGTGATGGGAGGGCAGAGAGAGTGGAGAGGGGGGATAAAACAGAGTTAGGATGAGAGATAGATTGAGAGCGAAAATGAAATTTATAGAAGGCAGGTGGGACTGGAGTTGGGGTTGAGGGGGGGTGACAAAAGTGGAGCGCTGGTTTCAAACCAAGGCTTAATATTTAGAGTTGGCTCATAGTTGATTGTTGGAGCATCTGGTTATTCAGCTCCATTCAGACAGATCTTTTGTTTGGATTGGTTTCTGCTTTGGGCAAGTGAGAGACTAATCTGCCAAATGCACAAAGCACTGCACATATGTCCAGCGAGCCCAACTCATAAAGTCAACGCCTCACCCTTTATTTCTTAGTTTGCCTTTTTCCCCTCTTTCATTCTCTCCCTTTTTCTTTCTTCCCTTTCCTCCCTATTTGTTCTATTGCATCTCTCTTCTTTGGATAGCCTTTTTTTGTTTCCATGCACTCGTTCTATTATTTGTGACAATTGTGCGGAATAGAGTCCAAGATTTTTTCCTTTGTGTTTATAATTACCCAGCGTGCATTGCTGGCCCAGCACCAGGACTGCCATCAGCTTCTTTTGTTCCACTTCCTCCCTGTGTTTCTTTTGTTTTTGTTTTTCCTTTTATTAAATGATAAATATTTATGTCATTTTCTACCCCTCCCCCCCAACAGGATTGTTTGCTTCATGAATAGAAGGACTGCAACAACCCACTAGGGTGCTGTGGAGAGGAAGGATTTTCTTTAAAGATAGTGGATGCTCGTCTTAAAGAGAAGAGCACAAACGACAGATTGGCCGAGATAATAGGAGTTTAGTTTCAACTGCTGAAAACGTGTTAATTTATGGTAAAGAACACCGGGGTGCTAACAGAAAAGTTATGTGTTTTTTCCCTGTGCTCCAGCAGGGCTGAATTTGTAGGTTTTTAGTGCTCACAAAACATCTTGAGGCCATCAAAGCCTTTGAGAAACAGCCGTGTCTTCCTCTCCTCCGTTGCCTTTTCTTCCTCTCGACAGTTTTTTCACACGCGTTTTCAAGTTGTGATTTAGAAGCAGAGCAGTCATCCAGGTAATACAGCAAAGAGGGATGACACTGGTTTTCAGATTTATTTCTTGTCATGAGAGATGCTGTGTGTTTTCAGTTCAGTAAAGGACATGGGGCTGAACAGAGGAAAGCCTTTTAAGATGCGATGGGTAAAAAAAAAAAGCTGAAGGTAAAATGGAAGAAGCCCCACATCTCTGACAAGCCAGCCTGGTCTGACATGAAAACCACTTGACTGACTTATTCCATCTTGTTCTCCTTCTTTTTTTATTCTTTTCTACTCCAGTTCTTGAGCAGTTGCCCTTCATGATGATGTCACATCCTCTGATCCCTGCCAGCCTGGCGCCAGCCTCCGTTTCCATGGCGATGGGCCAGATGAACCGACAGAGCATGCTGGCCAGCATGGCCAACGTGGCACATCTCCACGCCAACCCCCCTGCCAGGGCTCCCACCTCCGTCATTAAGGTGAACTCAGAGGCCCATCAGCCCGGTGGATCTGACCATGAGCCAGTAATCGCCTGAGTCCATGTGATGCTCAGGGAAGAAATCAGAGTTTAAGATTTACATCGAAATATTGTTTCAAAACAAAACATTTTCTAAAAGAAATTTCTCCCAACTGTTAACATCCAAAGAAATAGTTCTTATCTCTAAATCTTGTAGATGCTTCATTCTCTCTATCCTTTACGTTGAAAATTAGGAATCAAGTTATGGATCGCTACCAGAATATAATTAGTTGTTTCTTGGCTTCGGGTCAATCCAATATCTATTTATGCATTTTTCAGATGTGCTGCATACCAACAGAAAATGCAGCCCTCTTCGCCAAATTTGATGACTTTGCTTAAAAATAAACCGCTATGTATAATTAAAGAAATTGAACCTGTTAAAATAAATTAAAGTTCGAAGAGACACATAAAAAATTCACATAAAAAAAAATTAACAAATCACTCAACACTGTTTTCCCAACTTCTCATCTCATAATGTTATTAAGTATGGATTTAATGATTGGTTAGGATGGCTTAAAAGACCTGAAAGATGATTTCTGGATTCTCGTTTTTGGAAAGTTTGAATTGTTTGTTGGCTTTTTGCATTCTTTTATTAGCCATAATTTGAGTTGAATTCAGTTGAGTTGTGACCGTGTGCCACTTTGGTGCTTCTTAGGAGCGAATGCATGACAGCCCCTCCCCATCTCCCTCACTGGAGGAAGCTCAGCTGTCATCCAATCACAGCAGCAGTGTGTCAAGTTCACCATCTCACACAGAACGCACTGCAGAAACTACACGTACGTAATCACTTGTATATGCACAGTATTGCAGCATGCTCATTCTGTTGCAAAAAAATATATACATATCGATGTTATGTATATATTTTTTCTTAGCTACAACAGTAGCTGTAAGAAATGCGTTAATAACCTTTTTCCATTGTATGTTTTCTGTCCAGATCCGCTCCATGACGGCCTGTCGTCAAGTCACAGCGTGTTGGGTCATTCTCCTGGTTTGGTGCAGGGGGCCAGAGATACAGATGTGACTTCAGTGGAATACAACAAGGAGAACAAGCGGAACCACTCTGACAGAGGTAAGACACAGTCAACGCTTATAGTCACACAGCGTGACGTTCCAAAATCTTAAAGAGGTTTATGTGTGTATGTGTGTGGGGGGGGGCCTCACTGCAAAGGTCAATTTATAACTGCTTTCTGAGAATATATTATGTTGTTAGTCATTAATCATTTAATAACGATTACTGATTATTTCTCAGACACATGAATCGCCTTTGAAACAGGTCTGTCAATGCAAAACAGCGAGAATTCAGTTTCCTTCCAGTTCACCTTCGTCCATAGCACGTCGTTATTTAAAGGCGATTTAAACGCCTTCGTCACCTACCTGAGAGTTTCTTATCAATTATTTATTTTTAAAGAAAGAGGGTTCAACAAGAAAGAAATCAGTATATCAGTAACAGGTCAATGAGCATTCACCGACTTACCCTTTCTCTCCACTTTCTCTCCTTCTTGCTGTCAGTGGCCCCCAGGCTCCCTGCGGGGAGCAAAGACAAATAATTCTGCAAAACAGGACTCCATTAGACCAGGAAGCGGTGTTACATTAGCGAGCCATTTGCTGGGCCGCGGTCTAACGAGCCAGGCGGCCTCCCGCGCTCTCAGCTGGACCTCATCTGCATAACGACTGCCTCCCTGTCGTTAGGGCCTGCGTTGCCACGGCGCTGCAACGTCAGTTGTTTGGTTCTCTCTGTCAGGGAGGTTTGCATTAGCTTAATGAGGACTGCTCAAGGACAAACAGTCAGCAGAAATCTACTGCGAGAGAAAAGAGCGAGAGAGAGACTGTTTGTATGCGAGTTTGTACGTGTGTGCGTGCATGTAAATGTATTCTAATACGGAATCGCATTATTCAGTAATTGAATCTAAAAATCACAAAGGCCTCCCAGGTACGGTTTCTGATGCTGTCAGGTGTCTGACAGTATTGACAAAGCAGCGAGGGCACCAAAAACGTGAACGCCATGCATCACACATTGCATTTATGTGATTGATTTTCAATTGATTTTCCTGCATGCAAATGAAACGCATGTGCATTTACTGGATTGCAAACTTTTGTGCTTGACCTAGAACAACACAGGATAGGCTTTATCGTGGATTGAGCAGAGTTTCAAAGAGCACTTCAGCGCTGTCATTCTGTCAATCCATTGTATGATAATCTGCGAGTGTGTGTATGCGAGTCCGTTTTTGGCTGTGTGTGCTGTTTTACTGGTCTTTGAACAACGTATCCATGCAGCAAAGATCAGAGGCCATCCCTGACACCTCACTCCCATTAACCAAACATCAGCAAAATTTTATTCTCTCACTGTCTCTCTCTTTCGCTCCCCCCCCCACTCCCCCTTTTTTCCCTCTTCCGCTGACTGGCAGTCTTCACGTGGTGAAGTTCATTAGCCCTGGGGACGGGTGGGAGATGGGGGGGAAGGAATGAAGTTGGGAGAAAAGAGAAAAACAGACAGTGACCTTGGTTAGAGAGATGGGTAAATGATCAAACAAGCTGGCAGCTGTGTCTGTGTGTGTATGTGTATGCCAGACCTGTGTGCGAGTGTGAGGTAAAGTAGGCGTAAAACTGTAACTCAATAAAGGATCAGTCACATCCAAGGAGCCTGGGGAGCCCACGCTGCTGACTGCGCACTTCAGCGGCTTCGAATATGTGTGTGTGTGTGTCTGTATGAGAGCCACAGGAGTGTAGTTGGATGCCCTCCGCTGAGCTCGCCAGCACCTGCTAATTACCTTTCTCTACAGAGCAATGCTTTTAGCAAGAAAGAGGGAGAAAGGGGAGGGGTGGGGGGGTATTGCTTCTCATCTGTGAAACACCTTGAATGTGACAGTTGCCAAGACGTGAGGCCGAGGCAGAGTGGGGAAGGTGGGTGGATTTGGAGCAGAAGATGCTGTGGTCAGCTAAGTGGAGAAAACACTGTCATTTGTCACAGACAGAGAAAACTGCCAGATATCACATTGCACGTTCACACTCGTCTCTGCTCCAATAACTGCCGAACTCCCGGGACGTCTTCGTCCTCAGTGGCTCAGAAGACAGTAGACGCATAAACTGAGCAACTGCCTGATGCAAGGGGAAAAAAAAAACATGCAGGAAATGGCTAATCTTCATCTCCCTCTCTGTCACGAATAGGGTACACGCAGTTCTCAGGTTTACAAACAGATGGTCATCCATAATGCAGGTTCTTAGCTGGTTTTATGGGAGATGTCAAGCTGTGGTGCATTATCAATAGGCAGACTGCCATCTAATAAAGGGTAACCACATTTTTAAAACCCCAAACCAGGACGTTTGTGCATGTGTGCACGAACCTGCACGCAGTAATTAGTGTAAACACCTATTTGCTGTTGGGCTTGATGTGTTTACAAGAAATTAAGTAAATTTATTAGTAAGCTAGAAACTTGCACTGTGCTTTGATTACATATTGTCGCAAGAATGAATGTCTTTTTGCCGATTTTAAACAAACATTAACTAATATATACTATACTAACAGGATCAATTCATGCACTTGTTAAAAGAGATAGTGGTCAGACAAATTACTAACACAGTAAGTACTTTAAATATGCATACCACTTTTCAAAAGTGTGCCGTTTTGGAAGGAGAATACATGTTTAAAAAAAAAGCAGTGCACAGACCACAAAATACATTTGGAAAATCGAATCGATTTTCGGGGACTTTTTATGTGTGTACATTATTTAAATCACTCCTTCTTTGCAGAAGGCTTTCGGCTGAAGTGTTTTGCTTTAATAATCAATATGAAATACGCTTTGTCAACTTATATTTAAAATTATCAACCGTCAAGAACCATTTTCTAGCTTTTCCCAGAGCTCTCTATTGTCTCTTAGCGTATGAAGAATATATTAGAGTAAACGGTGTACCAATTATCATGATAAGTATAAATGTGTACATTGAAAGCCTCATACACTTATTGCCTTACCTTTGTTTTCTCAAAGTGGTATTTACCACGGTCAGTAATTTACTTTTCTTGCTCTAATAATTATGTTATCGATCCTTACTTCACACAGTGAAGTGATGGCACCCCTGTGTGTGACTTCTTAAGAGTCTGTGTGAAGGTGAAAGCCATAGGCTCACTGCGGTAAACTGATTCAGTGAGATGTGCATCAGCCTTACAGTAGTAGTCGTAGACATCAAACTGTCTCTCTTGCTTTCAGATAACACCTCTTTGGCCACTCAGACAACCAGGGAGAACTGTGATAGACAAGTCTACCAGAAACCCCCATCAAGCAGGGAGGGCTGTGAGAGGGTTTCTTACCCGGCAGGACAGAAGCTCCCAGCAGGTCTTCACCACACTCCCTTCATCTTCCCGGAAGGCTTGTCCTCCATAGAGACCCTGCTCACGAACATCCAGGTGAGCCTCTGCCGGGGCTTTATTGTTATTATTATACTCAAAGATGAATAGGAAGAGGGATTTGCCACTCTTTGGGATTTCCTGAAATGGTAAATAGTAGACATTTAGAATATGCAGTAATTCAGATGGGCGTGTGCTGACCTGCTTCTCAGATTTTACATCTTTGTTATAGTATAGCCACAATAGAAGCTCTCTCTGGTAGGGGTTTCACAGGGGACAAAAATAGCCTTATCTGACCCTGATGTGATGGCAGTTAAAAGACCAGCATTTTTTTCTAACCAAATCCGATGATACACAAAATGTGATTGTTTTACTTTTACAATATGGAGACTTTTTATGGTAAAATTGAATATAATTTGAGTCTGTAATGTTTAGAAACACTGTGTCTTTTTCAATTTGTATTAGAGAGGTTCACCTGGTAAAGGGTTTACTTTTTTAATGTCTGTGTAACCTGTTGCTGTGTGCCTGTGTGTCTCCAAGCAGGGTCTACTGAGGGTTGCCATAGAGAATGCCAGGGCGCAGGAGAAGCAGGACCAGCTGGAGAGGACAGAGTTGAAGATGGAGCTGGTCCGAGAGCGGGAGCTCAGAGAGACCTTGGAGAGACAGCTTAGCATGGAACAGAAAAACAGAGGTAGGCTCCATCCACATACAGATGAGTTAGAAACAAATGTCACTTCTAACTCTAGATTTTGTCTCTGGAAATTATTCTAGTTGGCAAGTGTTGATTGGAGTGTTACATTTCGCCCTTGTGAATTTATTAACTGTGGCACGGTGTGGATTTACCGTCGAAACACAGACAAAATCGGCCGCGCAGCTAAACAAGAGTGGTCTAATCCACTTGTAAAGCTGACAGGACGTCCATTATCAGGAAAATCAGATAAGGAAGTGAGGACACCTACTGTATATTACCCCTCAAGGCATCTGCAGAGGTGAATTAGACTAAAGTTGGCAGTCTGCTACAAACTAAATCAAGTTTGGCAAGTTTACAAAAGCTGTCGTATACAGCACGGTCAGAGAAAATTCCAATCAAGGACAGTTTGGTTGATGAGGACACACCGGGTGGGAAAGCGTGCAACTTGTGGTGGAAAATGACCACAAAACACAAAAACTAAAACAGCTGCTTGATCTTGAATACCTGTTGCAGGGGATCTTGAGCAAATGCAGAGTGTGCTGTACTTAAATAGCATGTTGACCTCACTTACTCAGGTCAAAGCCCATCAGAGCTTTTGTTGCAAATATCTACCAAGGTCAGAAAGCGTCCAACACTGCATGCAAGGCGAGGATTAAAAAACAGACCTAAATATTTTGATTGCAAAGTAAATGTTGAAAAGAATTTGAACTTTTCTGACATCCTTTCACACTCTTGGCCATCTGCTTGTTCCTTTCTTCCTCTTCTTTCTTAAGTTCTTATCCAGAAGCGTCTGAAGAAGGAAAAGAGGAGTAAAAGGAGACTGCAGGAGGCCCTGGAGGAGGAGGTCAAACTCCGTGATCAGGCAGAGCACAGCCTCCTGCACACTGCCAACACACACGCAGGTACAGAAACTGTTTTGAGTCAAAATTTATCTTTACTAAATCCTTCGTAATTCTTATTTTCATGTCTAATATTGCCCAAGCGTTCACTACAGTTTAGCCTTGACTGTTCATTAGCTTCTAATTAAGTGTCTTTATTAATTAATGGCCAAGCTACAGGCCATCAATCATCAGCAGCCCCTCCCCACACAGAGCCTGTGACCCAGGACTCAGATGGGAACAACCACGATGACAGCAGGGTGGACACTAAGGCAACAGTACAAGGTACAAGTGTCCAGATAACGAAGGCTGCTTTCTCAGTATGTAGCAGTGAAAACAGGCATCACATTGTGATTAAAAAAAAATGGTGGCAAAAATGCTGCACAAAAGCTGTCACTGCTTTAATGTTCTGCCACCAAAAGACAACCTAAATGTGATTAGTACAGAAAATATAAAAGGTCTCATTTGGTAGAAACGCGTTAAACTTTAAAGTTTAAAGAAGCAGGGAATAATTGATTTGATATTAATGGCTAAAAACTGTTGTAATGTTCCTAAAAAATACATTTACGTCGAGGCAGGAATTTATTTAGCAGCTATCGAGCAAGCTGGGGAAGGAGATTTCTTTATTTCACCTACTCACTGCTGTTGATGCTTAACTGACCGGTCTACTGGAAGAGTTTTCAAAGATTTCACAGGGAGACCACTCCTGAGAAATTGAACAAAATGAAATGAAGCATGAGACAGTTTTCTGAGGTTACCGGTTTAATGGAGACAGGCATTTAATATATTTATTTTGCCACCTTTATTGTCTTCATAGGGATAGATTAATGAGAAAATCCCACATGTAACATCTTAAACAGACACAAAAAAAGAAATGGCCATGATCTCTAGCTCGGCCTCATCAAAAGAGTGCATGGTTTCAGCCCACCTCTGCTCCGCGCTGTGCCAAGACCGCCATACCAAACGGCGTGCTTGTTCAAAAGCAATTTTTAATTGAATGTCAGTGAAGCAAGAAGAGAACTGGCCACTAATTAATGGCTGTCTTAATTGTCCTCATGACGAGTTTGTTTGGACATCATTTGCATAATTAACACCCAGTAATAAATCATTTAAAGGGGAATTGTCTGTCAGACAGCAGGGCAGGATGTGCTTCCTTTGTGCCAGGAAGTTTTATCGCCAAAAATGGAGATCAGCAGCAGAAAAACACTTTCAACTGAGCCTTAATAATGTTCTTTTGTTAATGATCTTTGCTCATGGCTGTATAGGACCTTCTCGATATTTAAATGAGTGAATGAATTGAATGCAGCACCATGCCTTTTACTGTTAGGATAATGCTTGTCTCCACTGAAATTGACGAATGTTATTGTGCTGAAATTTTATTCATTATCGTTTTTATTGTTTAAGAGGGGAGAGTGTTTCTGCAAACCACTGGGATGTACTGAAGGATGGATGGATGGATGGATGGATGGACGGACGGATGGATGGATGGACGGACAGAGTAATTTCTTCATTCATGAGAAATTCAATCGACAGGCATGCTCAGTCGCGCAGTGGCATCTCCACATCCCCAAGTGGACCCCCCCCTACATTTTTAAGAGTGACATTTGAACTTTCCCATTGTTCTCTTGCTTAATTTATTGCATTTATCACCAAATTCTAGTGGGAAAAGTACTGATGTTGTGTTTGACTGTGTTTTTTTCAATCGAGGTTTTTAGATCCTAGATGAAGATGACCATAGTTGTTTTTTTTGTCAGTGCTGTTTATCTCGACACAAGTGATGGATATAACTTGTAACAGAGTTGTGTACATATATATAGTCATCATTTTTGTTATCGCTATCAGGAAGAAAAAACAAAAACTCATAATGGCATGTTGTACAGTCAGGAAATGACTTGTATTGTGTATGTTATGCAGTAGTGCAGTTTGACAATACAAACAATACAAATCCTTTTTATTAAATTGTGTCAGTGTTTCTTTCTTCATCTTACAAGTGTAGTCTCTGACAACATTTTTCATTTTGCCTGTGGTTTTCATTTCTAACATATGGATTTATATTAAACTTTTTATGATAGTAAAATATGTAAAAAGTTGTCTGAGTGGAGGAAGAGATGATCCATGTATATTATGCATTGTGAGGGTATGGGGAGTGACGAGGTATCGATTCTTGCGCCATCCTTAAAACCATCCACGCAAGTATTGATGGCAGAGAGCAGGGTCATAAGTTAGCTGCTGATTAATAAAACATGTTGAACAGACACAATAGTTCTCATTAAGAATGGATCATTTTGAGTCAACAATTAGTACCTGGCACCTTTTTTTGTGGTAATTTTTTAAGAAATTGACAACAACTCGTGGAATAAAATTGTAAATTTGTGATTATTTATGGTCTTAGTATTTATGCAGGAGTCATATGCATAATTAAACTAATGAATATGATTTTTTTTTGACTGAAGTCCTGTAAATGTCTTATAATAAAATAAATACAGTGTAGCTTAAACTGCAGTTTATAATTTCAAAAAAGTATGTGCCTGCTTACAGGTATAGGATATACTTGAAAGCCTCATAAATTGAGGTCAGAGCAGTTCAACCAAAGTGTGTGTGTGTGTGTGTGTGGTTTAAGAAGTGTTGTTTTACTGATGCAGATGGTAAAAGCATTTATATATAATATTTTAAGAGGCATTACATGTCAAAAGTGCTGGCGGTTTAGGGACTTTAGAAGCAGCTGCCTTGAAGACACACTCAGGAACTCTGCTAAGGAGGAATATTAAGTTTTCTAAAATCCCAAACAATACATTTCTCATTGCTCGGAAACCATTTGTTGTGCCAAAAAGAAAAGAAATCTTTGCACTCAGCCAGGTTTTGCTCGTGTAACCTTGTCTAAATGTGCAGTGTGCCATTTCCTGGACACAAGCAGATAAGCTGTGATGCCGGACGAAAACAATACCTCTGTTATAAGCAATTCTTCCTGAATACAGAATGGCTGACAAGTGAATAGCAATGATTCACATAAATGAATGTATGAATGAGTCATCAGCTTTTCAGATGACCACCTCAGAGGCTGTCTTCACTAAAAAGGTTTGTGACTTCATTCAGCACCGCACTACTCTTTCACACTCCCTTGTATCTCTCTCTCTCTCTCACACACACACACACACACACATCCCTCACAATTCACCGAGTGGCATTGTCCTGCCGAGAGATGTGTAATGGAAAAGATAAATGGAGGATAAAGCTAAGGTGACAGGACCGAGCATGCATGTGTATATGTGTATTTGCATGTGCTCGCGTGTGTGTGTGTGTGTATGTGTGCCTGCATGTGTGCACTGCACAACAGACCAGCAAACCATCTGCTCATCTCCTCTTAATGAACAAAGCAAACAGCAGGAGTCAAGGCTGTCTCCAAATCTGGAGTCTCTTTATTGGTAAGCACACACAAACACATACATACACACATCTCCGTGCTGTTTAATCTGATTATCTTTGATTGAGAACAGGGGCAAAGCAACCTTTTTAGACCTCACTCCTACATCAGTGACAGAGAAGGTCTGAAACACAATTAGCAAGCTGTTACTGAGCTCTGCTTTGCAGTCACATCTGACCACAGGCAGCCAAATAGACCTAATGGGTGGGAACTAACCAATGGGAACTAACACAACTGCATCTGTTGATGATGGGGAAAGTGCAACACTATTAGACAGCTGTTCGCCATATCTTTTCAAATGCATTTGGATGTATCCTAGGCATTGGATCGACTGGTTCTGGAGCTATCACAGCCAGGCAAGAAGCTATACACACATTTTGATGTGACTCAAACTAGCAGCTATTGGACAATAAGACAAAGCAGGGCCTCTGCAAAGGAAGTCTGAACCTTGACAAGATATGCCAGATGACCATAAGAAAAAGTCATTAAGCTAGACTTGTGTAGTCACATCCTGTTCAAAGGCCCCAGAATAATTTAACATGGGTAGCAACTCTTTCAGAAAGCTGAAGTTATAAACATCTGCTGTGCTGCATAAATACTTATTACATACCTAACAATGGTCATAGATGACAAGGCTAAAGATCAGACTTCAGGCCTTGATAATCCCCTTGGATTGGTTTATAAGATAACGGCGAGGGGGCACCCCGTGTAAAAATACCGCCTTTCTGAGGGTCATCAGCTGCAGCATCCATACTGTTGAAATGCCTGTGAGGAGATTTTTCAGCATTGATACAAAAAAAACAGTTGTTATTATTGCAGTAGCTTTTAACCTGAGGATACAGACATAATGATTGTGTTCGCTAAGCTGGCTGATGGAGGTGACCTGGCGGGATCAGGGCTGGGTAGAGATGGTGTGATAGGGGTATATGAGTATCAAAAACCATTTTTTAAAGTGTGCCTTTGAATAAATTTGCTCTTTTGAGCAATATAAAGCATTTTCTTATCATAGTAGATGCAAACAAAATTTCCATATTTCCTGTTTTATTTTATTTAAAACTTTTTAATCTACGAAGCACTTGAAGCAACAGAAAACAGTAAGCTGTCACATGTCTTCAGGAACTGATGACAAAACTAATCGGAAAACGTCCACAGAAACAAATGACTGAAGTTGCACTTGCAAAAAGGGCATCAGCGACTTTTGTGCATGAGAAGGTTTTTTTGTTTCCAGATTGATAAAACCATAATGGTTTTATTTTATCGTGCTTTTACTTAATCTGTTTGATCCTTTTCCTTGGTCTCGTGGTTATGGATATCTGTAAAGAATAAACTCACTTTATCGAATTGCTACCTGGTTTGACAGGTTGAACCCAACATATACCAGATGGTTACAGCAGTTGGTTTGATTTTACTTGATGAGTTGCACCGTTTGCTGGTGGGTTTCAATTCCTTCCTTCTGGTCGAAAGCTCAAAGTGCACAACATCAAATTTTAAAAACAGCTTTCTTCCCAGCAGCTATCAGTCAGACATATTGTAGTTTTCCTACATGATGCTACGTGGATTCTCTAAGCATGTGTTTATCTGTGATCCATGTCTGTATTAAAAATGCACACCTCAGGATGAATGACAAATAAAGTAACCTGAACCTGAATCTGAAGTTCATCCATAAAAATATCTGAGCAGCGAGACTTATCTCGCGCTCAACACAGAACAACAGCGACCCCCACAGGACGAATTTCTTTTAGAATTTTTGGCTTCTGCGAGAGAAACCTTTTAGGTGGTGTCGGGCTTCCGTAGCGGTGTCCTTTGCCCTGCCTTTCTCTCCACTGTTACAGCATGGATCCTCTCTCCAACTTTGTTTCGGTGTTTTAATGCCACTTTGACGCTATATTTGGATTAACAGCCGTCGCCTGTACAACGTAACGTACCTGGACGTCATGTTCACAACCACCGGTTCTCGTGGCCTTTGTAAGTATCCCGAATTGGCCGTTAAAACCACAGAGATTCTCAACGGACTCTTAGCTTAGCTACCTGACGTTAGTAGTGCGCTGTCATTCAATTACTCAGAACGTTATCTATCGGTTAAGGCTTCGGTTTGTTCATTAGCACCTAATGTTATAAGTTTTCAAGTATCCAGTCTGTTCAGCTAAGGCCTCAAAGTTCAAATAAAGTGAATATCTTGCTAACTTAGTAGTACTGAGGAGGCTGTGTGCCTGTTTGCCCCGCCTTTGTATACAAATAAGCCCTTCCGGCTTCACAACTCTCGGGCAATATTTAAAGAATATGTAAACAAATCGATGAACAAAGCCGACAGTGTTACTATATTGCTGTTAATTATGGTGTGTGTGTGTGTCTTGGACAGACAAGGCTCCTCTGTCTAAAAGCCTTCTTCTGGTTCTTAATGGGCTGACTGTTATGCTCACCTTGCTGCCACAGTACCAAGACCTGTTCGTGTACCACTTGCAGGCGATCGCTAAGGAGAACCAGGTATTGTCCAGCATCTACAAGTGTGTTTGGTAGTGAAACATAGAGGGAACGCTGAAGCCAGCACCTAGTGCCATCTAATAGTTTACACCAGGGGTCCCCAGTCCCAGTCCTCGAGGGCCGGTGTCCCTGCAGGTTTTATGTGTGTCCTTGATCCATCACAGCTGATTTAAATGGATAAATTACCTCCTCAACATGTCTTGAAGTTCTCCAGTTCTGGTAATGAACTAATCATGTAATTCAGGTGTGTTGACCCAAGGTGAGAGCAAATACCTGCAGGGACACCAGCCCTCGAGGGCTGGGATTGGGGACCCCTGGTTTACACCAGTGAAACAACAATGATCCAGGACTAAAGAAAAAGCACACCTTGTGTCGGGGAACAAACACTCGCTTTGTTTGTCTTTCTGAGGTTTTGCTTATAGACTATCTGCTTTAGAAATCCATTTTACCCGTTGAACTGCAGAATAAATCTGGAGTAAAATTCTTGTTCCAAGAATTTTTTTAAATGAAACTTTTGTTTGTAATTATGGTAAAATTTACCACTATTTGGTTCAGACATTTGAGATAGTATATCTAATTTGGGCTATAAATACAATATGTTTTTTAAAAACATTATTATACAGGGGTTTATTTTCTTCATATGCTTTGGATGCAAGTGTCTGTGTATAACTCTTCTGTCCCTTCTGTTGTAGGTGTGGAGATTATTGTGTGGTAGGCTGGTCTGTCTTGATATCAAGGACTCCTTTTGCAGCAGTCTGCTCATTTACAACTTTCGAATCTTTGAAAGGAGGTTTGGCACCAGGAAGTTTGCTGTAAGTATAAAGTGTAACCAGAGTTTTAGCTGAACCACAGTGTAGCGTGGATGGTGCTGTATAAAGTGATTGAAAATGAGTCAGAATCAGTATGAGTTTCATCTCTGTTTTAAATACACCTTTTAGGGAAGAAAATGCATAACTTCCTCATTTAGGTGGCTTTGTGTTTGTGCAAATGTTTAAAGACTCATGGGGTTGTATATAAAAGAGTGATTTAACATCTCTGTGTGAACAGTAAAGATAAAGTAGAAGTGTCTTAAACCTCCAGTCTTAAAACTCCACATCTGTGACTTTAGATTGAGACCAGGTTTATGGTCTCAGTCAGCTGTAACTCATCTTACTTAATGCAATGTGAAGTTAATTTTCTAAATTATGGTCCCAGTTTGTTAAATTAAGACCCTAAAAGAGTCTCTATCATAGGAGAAAGAATTGTCACAACTGCTTCACCAAAATATGACTTCACTATCCAGTGGGTGACATTATAGAGGCAACAGTTATTTTCTTTATAAAAATGGCAAGATTTTTTTTTAATTTTTTTTTTATAGGTATGTACTGCTCTGATAATCTTATACGGTGCCCTTTTTTCCATTTACCAGTCCTTTCTTTTTGGTACTTGGTGTCTTTCTGCACTAATGGATTTCTTGCTGGCAAAGGCTTTCCAGTTTCTGTTTGACTATGAGGTGGAAGAACTGCCTTCAGGACTGTAAGTAGGATTTATCGTATCGTACGTGCAGCATCACTAAAACAAAAGTAGACTTCACTTTTAGGACCTGTGACAATTCTCCAATTAAACAGTTTCCATGACTGTATTTTGTTTCATGATTTATTAGATGGTCAGTTTACAATCCACCTTTACAAAAGAGGCAATGGTCGTTTTATTTACATAAATGTAAAGTATACATGAAATATAAAAATTCATACAAGTCCACAAGGGAGCCCAAACCTCAATCCTCTGATTTTTCCCTCTCTCCTCCCACAGGCTCGCACCAGTCTTCTCTCTGTTTGTGCCTTTCTACCTGTCGATCCCCAGGATGCCAGTCACACAGGTACTGGGTCGCATCCACATCACCAACAAGTCTCTGGTCTACATAGTAGGCTTACAGGTAAATCTCTATTCTGGTAATGGGGACACGTGGAAGTCTGTTTCGCTTTTAAGTTTGGATTCTTGAGAACTGATCTCTATTCCTGTTGTTGTGATACAGCTGTTGACTTCCAGTCCTTTTATGTGGCTCCTTGCACTTAGTGGATTGGTGAGTAAATAAATTCTTCTTGTTATTTAAATGAATATCTAGCATGTGTACTAGTATTTAAAACATGATAAGCTATTCAAGACCAGCAGGGATAAATAATGGTGATTATCAAGGACACAGCATGCAGTATGAGTCAAAGAATCAAAATCAAATTATTTTGCATTTCAGTATTAATCAAACAATTGATTGATTTTTAAAAAAATATAGTATTGTGAGAAAGAAAGTCTACCTACTTTCAGTTCCAAGGTTTTAAAGTAAGTCTATTATAAGTAGTAACAGATGCTAATCTAAGTGTGTGCACCTT
This sequence comes from Hemichromis elongatus, assembly GCA_015108515.1. Taxonomy (NCBI): domain Eukaryota; kingdom Metazoa; phylum Chordata; class Actinopteri; order Cichliformes; family Cichlidae; genus Hemichromis; species Hemichromis elongatus. The sequence goes on from VUQR01022685.1 coordinate 21,741, forward strand.
TATAAAGGCAGAAGGTTTCTCAGAGCATTCAGGTGTCTATTAATATGACGGACATCAGCAATGATCTTAGAATACAGATTGTTGCTGCACATCAAAATGGGAAGGCAACTGCAAAACAATTTGAAGTCCATCATTCTCTAATGAAAGATTATTCACAAGTGGAAATCATTTCATACAATAAATTCACCCAAGGTCACACGATACAATGCTCAGAGAAATAATAAAACACCCAAGAGATAGATCTTAGGCTGTAGTTACCATATTAAATGTTAATGTTTATGACTGTACAGTTTTAAAAAACTGGAAAAATTTGGCTTCTTTGGAATGGTTTGCACGGCAAAGTTTCTTCTGTTCTCTCTCTTAAAAAGAACATGTTAGCACAGCTTGTGTTTGCAAAGTTGCATCTAAAACAAAGACTGCTGGAGTAATGTTCTATGGACAGACAAGAACAGAGTGGAGATGTTTGGCTATGATGCACAGCTCCACATTTAGCAAGTATCAAACACGGCACACACATCTCATTCCAACCAAACACGGTGGTAGAGGAGTGATGATTTGTTTTGTTGACCATCAAGTCCTTTGTATACCAAAGTATTCAAGAGTCAAATGTGAAGGCATCTGTCCAGCTGCTAAAGCTTGGCTTTGTTATCTGTGTCATGCAACAAGAGAATGGTCCCAAGGTACAGCAGCAAATCATCAACCGCTGAAAAAGAAAAGAATCAAGGTGTTGCAATGGTTTAGTCAAAGTGCAGACCTCAACTTGATTGAAATGCTGTGACAGGATCTTAAGAGAGCTTTGTTAAAACAAATGCCCACAAACCTCGATGAATTGAAGAACCGTTGTAAAGAACAGTGGCCCAAAAATCCTCTACAAGGAAGTGAGAGACTCATAGTCTAACAGAAAATGATTATTTCAAGGTATGCCATCTGTTGAATCACAAGATGGGCTTAATTTTTCATAGACTGGTTCTCCATGTTGGCTTAAGTTTTGTTAAATAAATAATGACTAGGTGTAATGTGACACGTGTTGCTCATCTGAGGTTGTATTTAGAACTTAGTAAGGACCTTTTTTTATAATTATGATTTTCTTTATGCCTAAATCCTTGGAATATAAAAAGGAAGGGACTTACTTTTACACATTACAGGGTTTTAAGATTTGGAAAGCTGATTGGACCAAGCAAAGCTCTTGAAGATATGATTATAGAGTTTTTTTGACATCTTATCACTGAATCAACTGAAGAAAATAAACAAACGATATGTAATTCCAGCTTTACTTATAGCCCTATACTAATTTATATCTGTGGAAGCACTTAAATATGGTTGCCTTACTTTTTACTGCATAATTTAATCTGTATGTACTGAAGATTTCTATTTCACTATTATGTCCACATGTACTTTTATAAATATGCCTTTCAGATCTCAGGTGGACTGTACTACTCCAGTGTTCTACGGTTACAAAAGGTCCTGTTTGTCCCCGCCTGGGTGTCTTGTATTGGACAATATATTCTGGAGCCAGTCTTTTCAAGTGAGTCAATCCTTTCGTAATAACAAACACAAATCCTGTCTAAATCCCTTTTACAAGGATGAGAGTTGCAGAGCCTGACGTGGGGTTGTTGTCTGTTTCTGCCTGACTTAATGATAATAATAATATACATACTTTTTAGGCATTTGACTAGTGCTGTGACGCAGAGTGACTTAAAATGATAAAATGTATCGCTGTCACTGCTGGCTAATCTTTTTTTTAATCTTCTTTTTTTTAAAAATCTTTTTAACTGCTGGTTAAAAAGATTTTTACCACTCAGCAGTAAAAGGCTGATGGGATATTGTCGTCACCCCACCAATCTATGAACTCATAGATTAATTTTTATTAAATAATGTGTGAACAGATTGAGTTAAACTAAAAATGTGCTTTTTGTGTTAATAAGCAGATTACTTTTACCTCTTAAAACATTTCCTCGATAGATTACTTACCTTTTAATGTTCTGTTTTAAGTAGCTCTTCCTCTCCAATCCCTAATGTCCCTCACAGAGATTTTAAGCCTTTTAGAGTGCTTATTGGCCTCAAAATAGTTGGTGCTTAACAATGTCAAATTCCCTAACTGAACTATTGTTCCCTGACTGAAGTGAAGCATGATAATAGTAATCTGGTTTATTCACCACTATTGATAGGATATGAGGTCCTGAAACCTTGTAGAAAAACTGAATTTGTGCTAAATGATCCTGCGTAGCACTTACCCACTCATTTATGGATTTGATATTTTTAAGATGAATCTGCTGTTTATATCTGTGTTTGTCAAGGCTCACAACCTACCAGCGAGACACCTCTGGGGATGGGTGCCACTCTTGATGTTCAAAGGCAGCAGAGGATGGAGCTGCTCGACCAACAGCTGCTACTGGCCCAGTACGACGAGGCCAGGAGGAACACCAGACATCAGCCGCAGGTGGATACGCCCAAAGACTTAAAACTGAACCAATGCATAGACTACCCAGTCTCTCAGAAATTAATTTTGCTTCTAATGCCACATGACAACATGTGATACAGCAATGCGATTTGAAATAGGGAAGTATGCTTACATTTACGGTTGTAGTCAGACCTTTAAATTTGAAATTATTAAAGTTCCTGTGCAGCCTCTGTAGGGTCTAGGGACTCATTGTTGCCCCTCTAACGCACCTTTTGCTAAAATACAAAGAAGCTGAAACTGAAGAACAATGCCCTCTGCTCCTTAACTGACCAGATCAATATCCCAGAAGTGTAATTAACTTGATGCTATACAGTTTAAGTCTTTGTTTACATTTTTGAGATGTATATCAGAGCCTGTATGTATTAGAGGAAAGAAAATCCAACTTATTCTTCCACTTATTGTTTTTATTTTTAATTCATTAAAGATGTATGCTGTATAATCATTGACCTATCCAAGTATCTGGCACATATCTGATATTAGTATTGGTTCTTCTCTAGATGGTAGTGACTGCAGTTGTACTACAAGTACAGCATCTTTATGTATTCAAAGTATTAAATACTCCTTTTGTCTGTGTGTTTGTGCAGACTGGGTTGCTACAGTGGACCAGGTTATTCCCTTCACTGAGACACAGAGGACAGAACCGCGTCCCAGTGCAGCCCCGTCCTCAGCCTCAAGCGCACCAATCCACACAGCCACCTTTCCTGGACAACTCCCCTGTAGCAGAAGAACAGGTAAACGTTCACTTCTGTGTTCCTGTATGTGTGTGTTTGTGTGAATGTTTCTTTGTTATGTGTCAGATGCCATTCGTATCCGTACTTTCTGTGGTTCATGTAGTACCTGGATCTTCCAGGATTACGGTCTTGCATGTTGAGCTGATTTTATCCTGTGTCCTACAGGTTGCACGTTTAGTGGAAATGGGCTTTTCCAGGATCGATGCCCTCGAAGCGCTCCGAGCTTCAAATAATGACATTAATATGGCGACAAACTTCCTCTTGCAACACTGAGGGAAGCAGCTCAGTGAAGGGAAAGAGGTGACAGAAAGAGAAAGCGGGAACCAAAGCAGATGAGCGAAAAGCTAAGCAGAAGCAAAAAATTCAGAGTCAAAGAGAATGAACAAAGGAAAGGAGACAAAAAAGAAAATTTGTACAGATTATATGAAGGCGGTGTCACTGCTCCCCTGAAGCAGTGTTAGGCTGCCCCAACAGGAGCTGAGCCTGATAGCAGGCTGATGAATGAAGTGTGAAGCACAGAGTGGATGTCATTTGCGTCATCGCTTTCTGATGGCTGTTGTAGTGTGAAACAAACGTCATTGCTCAAGGCAGATGAGCCTCTAACTTAACAAGGTGCCCGAAAAAACAAAACAAAACAGAAAACTCAAACAAGTCAGAGCTTTTCCTAAGAGTACATCTGGAAAATAACATTTTCCAGTCCACTGGTGGAAATAAAAAGTGGGTTACTTCTTTTAAACAGAGTTGATGGCGAGGAAGACAAATCAGCTGACATCTCACAGGCCATCATATACAGTAGCTATGTAAAATACAGTTTGTATCCCAATGTTATGTCCTGTGTATCCAGATTTCTGGAATTTGATAATTGGTTAGAAGTGAAAGGGAAAAAAGTACAAGATTTTTGTGCATTAAACGATCAGCTGTGCTGCTGTCATTTTATTTAAATTTTGCGCTGGCAAAAGTAAAATAAATTAGTGAGGACTCTGGTGAAAAAAAGACTACATGAACAATATAACCTACTAAACAATGATTTAACTACACAGGTTTTACTTCTTTACTTTGGCTGTGTTTCATGGAAGTAACAGGGTGCAACCTTTTCCTGCTTGAGATGTTTTAACAAAGCAGTTAGCCTGACTGAGAGATACTTAAAGAGCCGAACTTTTGTGGGGCTGGCTGGTTTCACCCATTTTAACTCTACAAGTACTGTACAGTGTTGTGGACAGACAGGCTGTCTGGCAGGATGCTGACTGTGGCCTATCTCAGGGTCCCCGAGGAGATTTCTCTGTTAATGACATAATCCCATTCACACGCGAGTGCACCTACAGAGATGCACAGAAGGCCTTCAAGGAGGTCATGTTTCATGCCCTTGACCATTTTTGTTTCTTTATTTCATGCTCTTGTATGCACAAAGACATTGAAAGGTTATTTATTGTCTTAACTGAGTCTTTTTTTTTTGCTGCCAGCACATCTGTCTAATTCAAACTAAGTCTTAGAAATCGGTTGATATTTGTTCTGCAATATCATGCAAGGGGTTTATGGAGACTATGTGCTGCATAGCCACTAATGTTGTGTATATAAACATACATGCAAGAGAAGTAACACAGCAGCAGCAGTGTATTGATGTCAAAGATGGACGGTAGTTTTATATTTTGTGCATAATATTGATAATATATGACCACTGAGAAGAGTAATTTGTGTTTGTATTTTTGGAGAGTGATTTAAAAATATATGGATGTGATGACAGAATTGTTGCATGGTCAACTTCTTGATGGACTGTAATGAATCATATTTGGTCTGTGGAATAAATCAACTTGATGACTGAATTATTTGTGTTATTGTAATGAGTGTTTATCTTAAAAGAAAAACATGCCTGCATTTGATATGAATCATGTTCATGTCTATTGTTGATGAAACCATAATCTTAAATATCATATTTAAGTGTTTAGTGTGGTTTGTTGGTGTCATTAAACCAATTTTATTCCCGTTTTAAACCATATAACTCAACATTATAATAATTTAATCTAATAATAATTTATTAGAACAGTTCAATTAATTTCTTTTACCCACCAATTCCAAAATTTCAAACATCTATTGGTCGGTAGAATACTTCCTTACACTTCTGACATGTAGCTGCAGCTGCACATTCATCTCATTTCACCGCATGCCAAAGGGGCTCTACTGGATTGAGATCAGGAGACTGTAAAGTGAACTCGTAGACATGTTAAAAAATGCCTGTGCCAACAATTTCATTTGATTTGAGTTTTGTGACATGGTATGTTATCCTGCTGGAAGCAGTCATCACAAGATTCTTACATTGTTTGGGATCTCTTAAAGGGATAAAATTGACTGGTAACAATACGTTGCGACATATGAATGATCCTTAGTTGGTACTGAGGGGCCCAAAGTGTGCCAAGAAAACATCACCTACACCATTAAACCATCAGTAGGAGCCCGAATTATGGATCCATGCTCGAATTTTGTTTTGCCAATTGAATTCACATTTTGGCGGGTCTGTGTGAGTTGTAGCCTCAGTGTCCCATTCTTATTTGACAGGAGTGGTACTTGGTAGATCTTATGCTGCTGTAGCCCATCTGCTTCAAAATTTGATGTGCTGTGCATTTTACAGATGCTCTTCAGCATATTGTGGCTGTAACAATGGGGTTTTTTTGAGTTACCGTTTACTTCTTATCAGCTCAAAGTAGTCTCACCATTCTCCTCTGACCTCTGGCATCAACAAGGCCTTTTCTCCCAGAGAAGTGCTGCTCGCTGGATATTTTTCTCTTTATCAGACCGTTCTGTGTAATCCCTAGACGTGATTGTGTGGAATGATCCCAGTGGCTCAGTAGTTTCTGAAATAGAATGAAATTGAAACTGTATGCCACATTCAAAGTCACTCATCAGGCTTTATTAACCATGTCTATATCCTTAAATGCGTTGAGTTGCTTCTACACAATGGGCTAATTACATATTTTCATTAATGAGTAGCTGAAAAGGTGTAGCTGACAAAGTGGCCCACAAGTGTAAATTATGCATTTATTGTGGGCTTAACAGTAGATTGTTATTAGGTAATGATGCTACTTTTCAACACATGATGGCAGCCTTTTGCTAAGATAATACATGGACTCAGTTATCTGTAGAAAAAAATAGTTCTGTATTTATGTTCACTGTTTTCAATATGTAATATCACTTCCTCTTGAGGTATCAGTTTCTTTTTTTTAATAGCACAAAAAGCAAAAGGAGCAAAGAGAATAAAGGGAGGCATGCATGAGTGGTTTGCAAAATATCAGCCTTTATACATTACAAACTAAAGCAGAAGTAATGTGATTCATAAAGATCAAAAGCAACTATAGGATCAAAATCCAGGGTAAAGAGGTTTATTCTTGTGTGCATGTTAAAACAACTGTTCTGTAACTGTACATACATTTTTTTAAATGAAGATCCATATATATCACTTAGCCAGATGTGCAATGGGAAACCCCCAAACTGACTGCAGCGGATAATACTGAAAAGCATTCAACTGCAATCCAACAATACACCAGTTTTTTCAAACCTGTTTATAATTGCGGTTATTGATTTAAAAAATGCACCTGCTGCCATGATAAGCTTAATTTTGTCACTAGATGGAGACATCGAGTCAGACTCGTGGTGTTGTTATTGCCAGTTAGTTCTCTGCCACACCCACCTGCTCCCACTAAGTTGACATCTCCAGTAGACAGGCTCGCTCCAGGGTGTCTGAATATCAATGCGGAGACATTATGCACGTCTTCACACCAAAGAGTTTTAAAATCACACGGTTCATCAACTATTTCCTAAAAAATAAAATAAAATAAAAATAAAGGACAGATTATACCCTGGGCCACCTAAATTTCGCACCACATATTTATTGGACTTGAAATCGCATCAGAAAATTTATAGAGAGATGTGTTAAAACAACAACCCCCCCCTAAAAACTAAAAGGCCTCCCGAGTTCAAAGCGACAGTTTTATTCAGCCTCAGTAGATATATAAACCAGTCAAGCAGTGCGACTTTTAATGGCTCCTGAATTAAAAAGCTGCTAAAACCTCAATGATTGAGATCTCTTTGTGCCACTGAGGTTTAATTAAAGACAATGATTAATAAGAAAAAATCTTCACAGACAACCAGCCTCATTATGGAGATCCTTTTGTGAAATGGCCACTTAATGTGCAACATTAATCACACATTGTGTGTGTGTGTTTTGCCTTAAAAACCATGCTTTTAGCCAGGAAGATCAGCAGTAACAGTAACAGCAAGATGACGTATCATAGCTACATTCAGGGGGTTTCTCCTTGTCTGGCAGGAAAACCACTACCATTTATAGTACAGCTCACTGTGACCTTGAAGCATCAGCAGTTGTGTGGGGATATTTGTCATTTCAGTTAAGCTGTCTGTGACTCTGTTAAACAATGCCTACTATATTGTACATCATGATATACTTTAACTGTAGATATATTGTAAGAGGAGCAGAGTCAGCAGTGTCCTTGTCTTTCTGCACCTGCAGCTGCAAGTTTTAGTTGGTTCTCATTTAGAGTTAAATTGCATTTGCCTTGTTAGAGTTGGATGAGAACATAGATACGACTCTTTGGCTGTTTAGTAGCTAAAACAAAGAAAGACTGAAAGTGCTGCCACCTCCAAGACCATTATTAATAATAAATGGTGAACTGAGTAAATAAAAACAATGATGTTTGAAGATGATATTGTGACCTGTGATGAGAGTATGGAGCAGGTGGAGGTATGGTCTGGAGAGAAGAGGAATAAAGGTTGGTTGAAGCATAACAGAATACATGTATAAGTGTGAATGGGAGAGAGACAGGTTTAACATTGAAGCCACAAGGGGCAGAGGTAGTGAAGGTAGATGAGTTAAATACTTGGGGCAAACCATTTGAAGCCATGGACAGTGTTTGAGAGAGGTGAAAGGCAGGGTGGAGTGGGTGGAGACAAGTGCCAGGGGTGATTTGTGACAGAAGGATGGCAGCAAGAATAAAAGCGAAGGTTTACAAGATGGTAGTGCGACCTGCTATGATGTATGATTTGGAGACAATGGCATTAAAAAAGAAACAGAAGGCCATGCTGGAGTTGAAAGAGTTGATTTTCAGTGTGAGCAACCAGACTGCACATGATTAGAAATAAGTAGAGAGGGATGGCCAGGTTAAGTGGTGCAAAAACAAACAAATTCAAATTCAAAAACAAATATCCGCCCCTGAAAAAACTTGTGTCCACACCACCTCGTTTTTAAAAAAAAAAAAAACTCCATCCACACGTAACCGCATAAGGGCGTTGTTAGGCACATTCATTGACATGCCAGACCTGTAGGCGGCAGTAGTTCCCCGTATCTTATCCAGTCAGGTTAACTTTCTGCCTTCCTGCTTACATTCAACAAAACATGAAACATGTAAAAACTAACAAGCAAAAAGCACTTGGATAATTGATAACGCGAGCGCAGCTCTGAGGGCATCCATGCTGTAGTGCAAACACAGGTCGCAAACCTGATGTCAGCATTTGTGTCGCAGAAAATAACTCCTAAAACTCCGGTTATGTCTGTCCACACGCAAACGCTGAAAATGGAAAAATCGCAGATCTTCACTTTGGCCGGAGTTTTTTTTTAAAAGATTGGTTTTCGTGCCGCAAAACTGTGTTTCCGTGTGGATGTCAGGCCGAACCGTAGAAAAATATCTTTGTTTTGGGAGATCCCCGGCTACGTGTGGACAGGGCCAAATTAGTAAGGTGGTTTGGTTTGCAGATGTTGACTATGGAGCTGCCAGACAGGAGGGAGAGGAAGACCACAGAGAATATTTATGGACGTAGTGAATGAGGAAAGCGAGGAGGATACTAGGGATAGGGTGAGATGGAGGCAGCAGATCTGTTGTGGTGACTCCTAAAGGGAATTGTTGAAAGAAGAGCAATCCAATGTGTGTCACTGCATAGCTTTGGAAACTGTAAAAAGAAAAGATAGATGGTATCATTTTCCACATTTTTACACCAGAAAGCATTATGTGGTCACAATAGATATGAACAGTTGTTCGAAATGCAAATATAATTCAATTCAGTTTAGGGTGTTCATGACAAAGACCTTACCCAAAGCCTGCCATACCACACTGAAGCAGGTTGCTTCAGTCAAGCTGCGCTGATGTGTTTCTTTGACTTAGGACAGCAGCATAGTTCTGTAATGACAGACAGACTGAATGTGGAAAACTGAGACATATTTGACTATTTCTTTTTCCTCAAGACACCTCAGGCATTTAATCACGATGTGTAAATTATTTCAGAATGCACTTGTTCTCATTCACACTTGAATAATGAACAGTTCGGAGCTACTTGACAATCCAGCAGTTTCACAGGTCAGCCACACTGGAGATCAGGTTTGGTTATATGTGATCCATTAACTGACCAGGCCTCTGCAGGATAATAGCTAGCGTCACCAGGTAGAAGTGAAAAAATAAATAAAAAGGGGGGAAAAAACACAATAAAGCTGTGTAGGAGAGGAACCTGACCTATTTTTTAATTATTGGATTCATCCAGTTCAAATTAATTTATTTATGGGGAGAAAGGGCATTGTTTACCCACAAACGTAATGTGTTAGCGTTTATGTTTCAGCGTGACTGAATTACTTGCTGATGGCCCGCATGTAGCACTTCAAACACCCAGAGGCCATCACCAGCTCTACCGATGTCTCCGCTCTGTTGCCATGGTGAGTGCATGCCGTTTTGTGTGGTTGCCATGGGGACCCCGTATTACAGCCCGCCGCCTGCTCTCTTCATGTTTCTGCACGATCATTTGTATGCCTCCTGTAGGCTAATGCTTTAACAGACATGCACAGGGAAGTGCCCTGAGGGACTGCCTTCTGCAGAAACACGCCCAGGTATTCCTCACGTTGTTTAGGAGGAAGCTTAAAAAAAAAAAAAAGCGGGGGGTTGGGGGTGTCTCACTGTGACTTTGCATGTCTCACAACTAAAATATGAAATATCCGCTGTGTGAGTGTAATGTTATATAGAACAATGCCATCTCTTTTTCTTTCCCACTTGCCAGTCCATCGCTATGGAAGGCAGGAATGCCAAATGTCTCCCACTGATATGGTAATAATATTCAAGCTTGTGCGCTTTGAGATAATGACATCATTTATTTGCTTGCTTTCCTCTAACAAAAACCACTGGCCATGTTTCTGCACTTGCTGCTTGATGTGTCTTTTCAGCAGTACTGCACGTACTCGTGTATGACTGCCTGCATGTACGCACTTGAGTGCTCTGCGCACCACATGTGAGATTGTTCTCATCTCATTCCTAGGGCAGAGAGTGAGCGGCAAAGGCCGCTGATGTTTTGCTCTAGTCATTTTTTTTTAAGAAACTTCATAGTTAATGGGGCACAACTGTGTGCCTGCCTGCAGGCTATTCAGAGGTTTGGCATTTCACTTTCATTGTGTGCTTGGTCCTGTGTGCCACTTATGGTCTGTTTAGTCTGTGCTTGCTTTGGTTACGTCAAAAGAAGAGCAATCTTCTTTAATCATTAGGGCTAGGTTCACATTGGAATCTGTGGTTTTGTTGGACCTGTTTTTCATCTTCTAGTCATGATGACAGCTTGTTGATGTGCAACTTTTTTTTTTCCCTTTTTTCTTTTGCTTTGGTTTGTTGACATCGCTCATTACAGCTGCACCTGGACCTGACCAAGCCTAATTATAAGAAAGCCACAACCCCACAAAATCCAGTAATTTGCAACCATGGGAAACAAAAAACCCAGCAAAAAACACCATTTACTCCATCATCAATCACATGTGACTAGCAGCTTTCATTGACCCAAGCTTATTCTTATTCATGTCTACAAGTTTCGTCCTTCCTTTATGGCAGATAAACAGCATTTGTGTTTCACCAAAGGCACGATCATCTCCCCTTTTATTGCGCAACAGGGAGGGAATTAATTTGAGGTGACACCTAGATAAACATAAGCAGCAAAATTCATATTACAACCATGTATATCTTTAAACTGCTGGAGAAGAACATCCAAACCTCGATTACACCACCACTTGGTTAAATGGTGATTGTATATTGGCCATAGCTGTGACTGTAAGTGGTTGTGTCTTTATGCTCGCCCTATGATAGTACGGCAGCTTATCTCAGGTGTAAACCAACTCTCATCCACTGATTGCTGGGATTCACTCCCCATTACAGTGAATTGGATTAGTGACTATCAAAATAAATGGATGCATCGGCACTTTTTTTTTTGGCCAGAATTAGCTTTTAGGCCTTTCCCCCCCACCACCTAAAAATACAAATGCCCTACACAATGTTGTCTAAAAATTATGAGCTTTGTTATTTCTTTTCACTCCGTTTTATCCACAATGAATTTCTGATACATTTAAGTAAATCTAACATTTGCTGGATGTTGGCCAGTGTGGAAACACTGTGTTGCACTCTTGCTTCTTTATAAACTATACCTTGCTCTTTCAGTGCCCCTGCACAGCACCGAATACACTCCCAGGAATCTCTTGGTGTCCTCTGACCTTTAGTTAGGTTCACTTCCTCTGTAATTGTACACACACAAGGTATGGCATGAAGGCATGCTTCCTGCGTGAGTGCATTTATTTTTATGGATCTGTGCATGCCTGCATGCATGCTTGTGTGTATGTGTGTGTGTGTCTATAAATATGATGAACACAAAGTTCCCATTCATGCTTGTAGTTAAGGTGAAGGTGTTAAGCTGATGAAAGCTTTCTTTTCCGCTACTTCTCTTGGTAAACTCATACACAAACACTTTAGCAGATCTATTACATCCGATCTAAAACCAACTTCACCAAACAGTTCCAACATTGTCCTGACTGTGGAAATGTTCAGCTGTCAGTGCATTTATCATGGACGCTTAGAGCTGATCCTGGTTTCTTTCTGCACAGCTAATAAACAGCAGGAAGATCTCTTGACTCAACAGCAATCAGGGAGGCCATTTCAGCAAACCTGTCTCCTTCAACCCTCTCATGTGTTTTCTGCCTACTCATTACTTAAACCTACCTGTTTTTGTGCCCCATCAGTCTTTCTAAGTAGTGCTAATTGGAAATTCATGCTGCCACCGTCATGCTTAAGTCAGTGCAGCTTGCACCAGCTCTACCTTCAGGGTATAAAAATATTGCTGATCTATGTTACAAGAAATCAGATGATAGAACTACATTTAAAAAGCAAAACATAGAAGAGAGACTGAAATCTCTTAGATCTAAATAATTTTAGTAATATAATTCACATGAAACCTTAAAAATCACATTTCAGGATAAAGTGCAGGTATGATAACCAAATTGTATCCTCAGGTCCTTACCAAATCTTAAAATTATTTCATTCCAACCACAGATGGACAACAACACATGGCATAACAGTGTGTGCAAAACTGAGTACGTCTTTAATGCTCTCACAGTAATTACGAGGGTAAGTAGCAGCCAGGTGCTGCTAATCAAATCCACTTGATTAGATGATCATCAGCAAATGTAAGCACCTCTATAAAGGTAGAGGTTTTGGCAGTTTGCTGGTCTGTAGCATTCAGGTGTGTGTTGATACTATATAAAGAAGGAAAGACATTAGCAGCAATCTTAGAGAAGAAATATTTCCTGCCCATCAATCTGGGAGTTTACAAATAATTTAAAGTCAGTCGTTCTAGGATGACAAAGATTATATTGAGATGAAACATTCGAGACAATTACCAATCTTTTCAGGAGTGGATGTCCAGGAAACTTCGAGGTCAAATCAGGTGATGCTCATAGAAAACTGAAACTACTACAGAAACGACTGAAAGACAATCAACACTGCAAAAACTCAAAATCTTACCAAGTATATTTGTCTTATTTTTACTCAAAATATCTCATTACACTTAAAATATGACACAGTCAGCTAAAGAGTGTCATTTTCCATAAGATATATGAACTTGCTTTAAGACAGTGAATCTTGAACACAGAAAATTTTCACGTTCCATTGGAAGATTTTTTTCACTTATTTCATGATATTTTTGCTTGAAATAAGTGATAAAATCTGTCAAAGGAATGTTACTCCTTAGCTGATTGTCTTTTTTTTTTTTTTTTTA
>VUQR01022685.1:36326-50044 GCA_015108515.1 Hemichromis elongatus
CAAGAGGGCCCCCCCCCCCCCTCCCCTCCATCTTCCGTTTTTAGTCTGTGCTGATTCACAACGGTCTGGAGCCAGCCAGCTCTGGAAGCTTGTCTCCATGGAGACAAGGGTAGGAAGGAGAGTGATGATGTTGCTGGCAGAACAGCAGTACCGAATCAGCCATGTGTTACAATGTGTGTTTGTGTGTGGATGTGTGGGTATACAGGAGACAAACAGACAGAGATGATATTTTTTTCTTTTCAAAAGAAGGGTAATTTGGTTGTCTAGCACTATGTGTCGGGGTGGCTTTTCTCTGTCTCTAGCATTTAGAGGATCACGACGCTTCAAATCTGAGCCAAAAGACGAGACAGCTTGTATTGACAAGCAATGCCATGCTCAGATGTGATTGACAGCATAGGTCACAACAAGCAAAGAGTGCAACCAGTTTCATATGACACAGATATTCTCACATTTTCAGATTATGGATAGCAACCTGTAAAAAAAAAGACACTTAAAAACTGGCTCTCAAATTGAAAGTTTGGCCTTATCTTTCATCTCCTTTAAACTGAATATTGGTATAAACACTGATTAAGTTGGGGCACTTAATAGTAGGGTTCAGATTGGCCTATAGAAAAGGTGGCATCCAGACTTTGCATGTGGCTAAAGTAATTTCTCATTTGAACTCTAAACCCCTAATTATGTAAATATCAAATGCCATAAGTTTGCCATTGAACTCAGAGTTGAAGTGACGACAGTGATGATGATGTAGTTGCACAACGTAGCTGGTGAGTCAACATTAAAAGAGGCACAGGCTTTGACACTGAAAACATTGCTTTGGTGACCTGCTGTGAACCCATCTAACTAAAATTAAGCTTAAAGCTTAATATGCCATGGTTATAGAGAGATGTTAATGGAAATTTTGTATGGAGTGGAGGAGGACAGTGAGGGGAAGAGTGGTTAGTCATTGTTTGGTGCATGTTTATGGCACACAAGTGAATGGCATTCATTTGCAAATGAAAATGGAGAAACTGGTTGATAGCACGAATGGCTGTAACATAAATGTTCTTTCTGCGTTCCATCGTTTTTGCATTTCACATCTTCAGTTATATATGCACAACATGTTACATTACGGTGAAGCGCCTTCAGATTTACACCTTTATTGTCAAATTATGTAAAATCTGTGTGCTTTCTGAAAGCAACTAAAGAACACTCAGCACGTGCAACTCTCGGATGGGCAAGGGCTATACTAACTTTGATGTTTTAGGTTGTTTTTATTACAATATGATGACGTCAGTCAGTTATGGCATCAATGTGACGTTGTAGGGCATTGTACAGACAAAAAGTGTGTTGTACAGCTCTCTCTATGCCCTTTCATACGTATTACTCGATATGGTAATACGTATTAGCCCATGGCCTAATATATAGTTATGTAGTTTGAAGACAATCATTAAAAATCCATTGCAGTTAGTCCAAAATGCTGCTGCACGTCTTTTAACAGCTGTTAGAATCTATGAACACATCACCTTAGTTTTAGCAAATTTACACTGGCTCCCTGTAATATATCGTATTAATTTTAAGATTCTTTTACTCACTCAACTTCTAAATAATATGGCGCCCAGTTATTTAAACGACCCCAAAAGAGCACTGAGATCGTCTAGCAAGATGCTCTTAGCAAAACCGAGGTCTCGATTGAAGCATGGAGTAGATCGGGCCTTCGCAGTAGTAGCACCCAGACTCTGGAACAATCTGCCAGAGGAGATTCGTACTTCAGAGTCTATTCAATCTTTTAAATCGCGTCTTAAACTCACTTCTTTACTTTGGCTTTTAATCCAAGTTCAGTATGAGAACCATCAGGCCTATTTCACGTTTTTATTGTTAGTTCATTGTCTTCTCATTTATCTGTATTTGTTTCTAATTTATCTATATTTGTTTCCCTATTGTTTTCCTTTGTTTTTAACTGATTGTGAAGCACTTTGGTCAACTCTGTTGTTTTTAAATGTGCAATACAAATACATTTTGAATTAAATTTTGAATGGAAAAAAAAAAGTTTTTACAGATTTTCAAATTTGGTGTACCAATATCAGATAATTAGCTAGATTAGCTGATACTGGTATCTACTATCACACTAAATTTAAAAATTATATTTTGAAAACTGGTGATATTAACTGCCACCAAACAGACAAGCACAAACTGAATTAAATACATGTGGATACTCGAGTATCTACACATACACACACAGTTAAGGTTTCAGAACGGTGGACAGAAGCAAGACTGCATAAAAGTTTGGCACCATATTTCACCAAGACATGTTGGATGTGCAGGGCAGGGTGGAAGAGGTCCACCTAAGCAAGTGAGATGGCAGGCAGGTAAGTCCAATATTTTAAAAGCAGGTTTCGTTAGTGAGCATTCTTATGAGAAAGAACCATATGACTGGCAAAGCGAACTGGCACTAAGTGGGAGAAAGTATCAGTGTTTTACTGGGGCAGTCAATAAGGAATGAGCTACAGGTGTACCTTTAGGAAAAGCTTGGGAACCTGAAAAAAGCCCTGTCTGCTATGGGATTTATCATTTATTTATTTATTCTATCTGTGAAATTTTAAAAAGGAGGCATTTTCACACAGTTTTCTCTATCTCTGGATGACCCCCCCCCCCCCACACACACACACACACACCTTAACTTAACCCAAGTTAATAAAAGCAGGTGCCTGCAGGTAGGAGGGGGATTCTGCACATTTATAACTCAGATGCAGTGTTTTTATTTTCAATAAATCAGTGTGACAGTGGCTAGATGGATGACACATTTTTACAACGCTCCCTGTGGTCATGAGGTATATGCACTGACAAGACTGTGTATTAATGGATTCAAGACAAATAATAAATACAAGTTTAAGAAAGCAAAATGTGCTTAACAGAAAAATAGAAAGTATCATGCAGGCTGGAGAAAACATACAAGGTCACCAGGTAACAAACTGAGCAAAGTAACTAACTGGCAAAGTTTTCAACTAAATTAACAATTTTATTTATTAATTTTTTAAAACATTTCTTTGAGTTTTTGACTTTTATTTGACAGTAGTGATATCAAACATTGTTGAAAGAGAGGCTGAACAATACACAGGAAATTGCCCATATGAGCTACAAGCCTTATAATAATTAGCATTAGTAGTGCGGGGTAGTTTGCTGTCACAATGTTGGCAGGTAACAGGTTAGTCCTGTGAGAGCTAGTTTTTTTAAATACTAAAAGCTGTAAAAGTTGCTTTGATTTTGTTGGATTTTTGAAAAGCAACAACAAAGAAATTAGAAGTGATGCTCAGAGCTATTTAGGGATTATCATGAGTTCAATTCTACATTTACTGACTTGACTTTCATATGTGTCTTGTAACTACTTTAATAGACTTGAATATTGTGTGTGTGTGTGTGTGTGTGTGTGTGTGTGTGTGTAATTAACAAAAAAGGGCAAAAAAAGTTTGGTGCATTCAGATAGTTGTAGGCAGGCAAGAATACCCAAGTTTCCATATTTAAGTTTGTCAATACTGAGATGAGGACTTATCTAGGTCTCTAAAATATTGATATAATGTTTGTATGATAAACCATTTCATACGTGGAATACTCATATCCAACATATGAAATGGAATATAAAGTCACACATCATTAGTTGTGTTTACATATGTAAACACAACTAATGATGTGTGACTGCTTAATCTCTGTATAGTTGACTTACCTTCAAATTCAGCTTGTTCTAACTAAAAAAATACAGTTTTTCAGTTAGTTTAGAATACACACTGTTGTGAGTACTTCTATTAAGAAAGCCACTGAGATGCCAAGTTAGGCACTTTACTGTGATTCTTAAATCCACTCTCTTTTGAGGATGCTGATTTTATTATGGCAGCAGTCATGAAGAGTGATGAGACAGGACCAGATTAGATAGTAAACAGAACATTTCTGAGCCCTACTCACCTCAATCTCCTCTGCGTGATAGGGAGTGACCAGGTAGGTAATGTGAAACCACACTCATTGTGCCCACTGCTGGAGACTGATATCACCATAGTGACAAATGAAGCTCAAAACAACAAAAAGAAAAAAAAAACTAATAATACAATCTGTTTTTTGACATTGATTTAAATGGTCCTGTGTGTGATGCAAAACCTATACAGTTGCAGAGTGTTTTTTAAAACTACTATCATGTTTAAAGATAGTTACTGGGTACGTTAAGTGAGTTGTTATTACAGAAGCAGTTACTTTGACTCTGTTGAGCCTCTAACTCCCTGTTTGCCAAAGTGAGCATGTGTAGAGTTCTTAGCTCAGCAACACAACTTGCCAAAGGGCTGCTGGGGGAGGGAACACAGCAGAATAAATTATGATGATACTAACCAAGAAAACAATGACTGATGTTTCCAGCTGGAGGGTTAACAGACTTCTAGCATAAACAGATTTCTGAACAGCCCAGTTCAATGTGAAACATACTGCTGTAGTGGCCTCAGGGGGAAACAAATTATATTCTAACGTGCATAAGAAGTCATGTCTCATGTTTATAATACCCTAACAGCAGTCATTAGCACAGATATGGGTTAAAAGTTGTCCTTTGGTCTCTACTTTAACCTCAGAGTGACATCTTTTTGTGCAAGGGCTAGGTCACTTTTATCCTCTCATCACCTCACTGTAAGTGCTACATTTGTTTTCACTCTCTGTGCCCTCCTTAGGAATGAGAGCACTTTCCTTCCAGTTCTCCATCTTCTGGGAAGGCCATCCAGACATTAATGGACCATTTAAGCAGGTAAATGTAATTTCATGCTGATTCAAACAAAGTTACACTGTCTCAAGCTGTAATAGCATGTAATGCCGCTGTGTGCTGAGTCATAGAAAAAAGCGTACAATGCTCCGACCCTAATGTTGTTTGAGCTTTCCATGACTCAGTTGTTAGTATGGTAGAGTAAAACGAACCACAGAACAACACTGATTATCAGCTTTCTTTTCAACCACAACTGATCATTCATTGGACAGCAGATTAAAGCTATAAATCATCAGATACATCCATCTAATAACAATAATTCTTAAGTTGTACCACTTTTGGCTTTCTTGGTTTCTTTTTCATTGCATAGTGATTTTCTGTGAGCTAGGGGTAATTTATTTTTGAACAAGAACGTTAGAAATACAAACAAAAAAAATGTTATTATAGATTAACTAATGGGTTTAAATAAATGTTTCATCCCAACACTGTAAATCCTCCATTTAATAAGGTGTTTTCAAAGCTCTGTGCTTAAAGTGTAGTCAGAACTCCAAGCACAGCTTGATCTAAAGATTACAGTAAACTTTTGTTTCAATACATAGAAAACAAAGAGAAACAGCTGAGAAACTGGGTCAAAGAAGAAAGGCCATATGGAACAATAGGAACATGGCAGAGTAAATCACTCATCATAACTAAGGCACGTTAATCGCTTGATTATTTTTAATTTTCAAGGTACAAAGTGTTACTGTTGGTATTTTAGTGAAACTGAGTTGAGCTGATGTGAAAGATAAACACAATTACAGGCCAAAGAAGAAGAGCGATGACAGTTTGAATTGCAGATATTTCCACGCTAACCTTAATTACATGAATGCAAGACAAAAACATTTCAACACAGTTTAAAGTAAACCTGACTTCCATATCAGTCTCAGTAGCTTTTCTTTTCTTCAGCATTTAAATGGGAGACATCATCAATCATACTGGAGTGTAGACACGCTATTGCGATCACAGAGGTACTTGTTTTTTTGTCAAAGCCCTCTGGCAGTAGTTAACATTTCAGTGCTCTGTGGCTGTTTTAAGGGGATTCCTGACCCAGAGTACAAGTTTCTTCAGGTTTCGTCAGAGAGACCTGAAATGAAAGGCATTTGATTTTTTCACAGACAAAAACAAAACACATGCTGAACCTCACCTGTAATAATTGCACTATTATTGCTTTGCTCTGGGACCGGCCACTTTATCATGAATATAGTTACTGTATTAGCAGGAGAAGTCTGTCGTCTGCCTGTTTTTGTACTTTAAGTAACTCCCTTCTTTTGCTCTGCTCCTCCAGAGCAACCTCAGCACACTGAGACTGGATTGACTGGCGAGATCGGGCAACCTCTGGACATTGCAGTGTCAGCAACAGCGAGGCAAGTGCAAGACTCTCAGCATATCTACCATTCACACTGAGCAAGATATAGGCCAATCTTAAGAGGGATACACATATTTCTCATAAGCCTTCTCTCTCACTGATACACATAGAGTAAGGGAAGATGAATACAGATATTTGCATTTGCATATGCGACATATGAATTTATGCAGAGACACGGGGAAAGCCTCTGTCTCCGCAGCCTGGCTATAAAAGTGCAAGACACCTAAAGAGGAAAATCAAAATGCTAAGATCAATAGCTGTCTCTTCTTCATGTTTGCATTTGCAGCAGCATTAATTTTCACAAAAGGCAGCCACCTGTGATGGGAGTGTTTGGTATGAAAAACAATATAATGAAAAATACAATACAACATCATTGATGGTTTTTCCTTGAATACTGCAGGCTGAAAGCACAATGAGTCTCTGCCAATTAAAAGACGTCATATTTATTTACTCTACAATCATGGGTTTCTATGAGCTCTGCAGTGTTTGCAGACTGGATTAAATGACTATGAGAAGGCAGTTCATTTGAATCCACTTCCAACGAGAGAAACCTTTCCAAAAGGTTACACATAATTGTGCTGAATGTGAAATTCTCTTAAAATATATGTATTTCCAGGTGATAAATATCACTATAAACTAAAAATAATTATAGTTCCTCTACACTACTGAAAGCATAAAAATCTAAAGGTTGGGGTGGATGAATAGGTGAGACGAAAAGGTTAGATAAGAATATTTCTTTACCAGTTTTCACTGATGTCATAAAATAGAAAATAAAATAAAACTAACTTTAAAATATATTTTACTGTAATTTGTAACAATTTTTGAGGGCTTAAATAGTGCAGGTTTTTGTCTCGTGAATACAGAGTGAGCGGCTGGGCATCATGCATCCTGCAAGTCTATTCAGGGAGCTCAATCACATAAACCAAACTGAGTATTTTTAGATAGTTTCCGATGTGGACTACTGTCTGTTGTGTTAAGTAAAATCATCTCTGGACAATGTCCCGATCTGATTCCTCCCACACTGTCTGCAAATCAAGTGTGACAACAGCAAAATGAGTTAAGTAACAATGATAATGAAACAGTGTGTGGCCTAAATTTGGGGGGAAAAGTGATTAAATTGTTCCCCTTTCCCCTGCTCCCTTCTCATTTTCTCCTCAAATCAAAATAAATCCTTATAAATCATGCATCAATAAAAGCTTCGCCAAGTTGTAGCCCCGCTAAAGACAATCCAGTAAACTGCTCTGCTCACTTGTGTATTTACATTATTTAGTAATGCAATTCACACCACAAACATTATAACCACTAGCAAAAGAGGAGCACTCAATCCCCACAGCTCTTTATCAGTCAGGGTGCACCTGTCTGGACCTGACCTGATTACTGAGGAAAGTAGGTCTGAATTTAACACTCATTGTTGTCAGACTACCCGAAAGGACAAAAGTAAAAATGAGCCCCTCACTTTTGCGTCTACAGCTTGGATACGGTTTCTGGCTCCTATATTCTTGTTTTCGAAAGCGACGACATGTGGACATTTTTCTGGATAGGTTGGATATTTGCTTTGTTCAAACCAAAAAACTTGACTGCAGTTACTGTAGGGTGCTTATTTGTTGAAGTAGATGCATGTGTATGTACATTTAGGTGCCGATTAAACACTTTATCCATGCTTGTGTGTGTAAGATTTTAATGTGTTGACGTTAGACTACTTTGTTATAGACCAGAACTAGCTTGCTCGTATTGATTTAGATAGTTTATATCTAATGAACTCATTTAAAAATTTAATATTTGGGCTATATTTTCTAGTTCTTAGAACAGTCCTCTGCTGCTTTTTTGAGGTAGTTCCCATTTTTGACAAACACCAGACAATGAACTAGCTGCCAGAAAGAAAACATAGCCCAGATAATAACACAATAACAATATGCTTTTATGGTTTTTAACAGACAAAACAGATTTAAGAAATGAGCTTTTAAGGCCTTGGTATTGGTGTTGGTATGGTATTGAAAATGATTTTTTGTGCTGCAGGTTCAGTTTGTCATCTGCAGATTACTGCAAAAGGACAAGAGCTTAAAGGTTATAGTCATAATGTTAAACTTAGTTCAAGATATTGGTTCCTGATACTGAAATGTGGGTTGAGATGACACAGACGTTTAAGTGGGGTCATAAATGAATACTAAGCATGGTGCTATACATTGGAGGGTTGTTTTCATGGAAGGAGCAGCAGCAACCAGCAGCAAACGTAATGATTGATTTTTTGCAAAGCATTGCTTGATTTGTATGGAGCTCTTCTCTTTGTGAGACTGGGATAGAAACCCCCTGTAGAGCTGTCTGTCAGGCCCTATCTGGCCTCTGCACACAGCACATTGATCAGTGACGTTCCATTCAAAGCATGATGGATTTAAGAAGACACTTAAATACAGTCGCTTGCAGCGTGGTTAAATTTCAGTAGCTTACGTGTCTGAATTACCGCTGTGGTCAAGATTATGCTTTAGAGAGATAGATGGTCAATAACAGAGCCTAAACCATGTAAGTGGCTCAAGCAATAGTTGGGTAAATGTTGCAATGTTAGCCTGTCGTACAGTTGTGCCCTCTGTTCCAACTGAAATATCCCTATAGCTTTTGGGTAGATTGCTATAAATTGTTCATAGGCATTCATGGTCCCCAGAGGCTGAATTATGTTGATTGTGGTGAACACCTGACATTAATTGCCACCATTAATTTTCTGTTGTTAGATTTTTATGAAATGTCTTAAAAGCTATTTGATGGAATGCCAATGCTTCTGGTGAATCATGATCACTGTATACTAAAAATGACGTGAGTCTCCAGTATACTTTTTATTTAATTAAAGTATATTTGCTTAGAATTCTGCTCTTCTTGTCTTTTTTGCATTCATAAAGAAAAATAAATTACAGTAATGTGGTGACCAAAGAACATAGAAACCCAATAATCTTTTCTCAACTTTAAGGCAAGTGACTAAAAGGACTACCATTGACAGCTCAGGATATATTTGATTGATTGACATATGACAGGGTAGTAAGTATATTCAGTTATTACCTTGGCAACTGGAGCCTGGACTTGTAGGTAACAATCAACTCTTAACACAGGCAGCTGATGAATGATGAGTGATTTGCTTTGTGTGTGGACGCAGTTTTAGCGTTTAGCTTCTTAAACTTTTCCACAGTGCCACTAACATAGCTTTAAACTCTGTAGATACTAAAGGGACTTCAGACCCAGCCATACACTCAGACAAGAACTGGTTCATCCCAAAGACAAAACTTCCAAACACAACCTTAACAATGTAGTGTATGCTCTACAGTGCAGCGAGGAATGCTCAGACCTCTACATTTGAGAGACCAAACAGCCACTTTATAAACGTATGACACAACATAGAAGAGCCACCTTGACGGGACAAGACTCAGGGGTTCATTTGCATCTAAAGGACAAAGGTCACTCTTTCGAGGGTGCCAATGTTCACATTTTGGACAGAGAAGACAGATGGTTTGAAAGAGGAGTGAAATAATCCATCTATGTCCACTGTGAGACTATCTTTGAACAGAGGCGGTGGCTTACAACACCAACTGTCTATTGGATGAGAGGTGAAACGTCTTCAAGAAACCTAAAGAAGTCCAGATGCTTTTCTTTCCAAGCTCCTTAGACTACGGTGTCCTGGAAGACTGGGAACCTTCACAGACATACTAAAGGGACATTCACACAGGAAGCGTTTTCCTCTCTACGCATTGCTTTGCTGCTGCCTACTGATAGTTTATTAGGTAAACCTTTAATGTATTTATATTCTTTGCTGTCACTGGTAGCCATGTCAGTTGTTCAATGCAAAATTGAGAAAAGTTCAATTCAAGACCTATCCAGGTGTGGGTTTCTTTTGTATTTTTCACCCATTGTGGCATCAAGTCCCCGAATGTTGTTGACCCTCTGTGGTTATGAATGGCACTTCATCTAACCAAGGGGCCAAAATTAGGGTATAACTGTCACATCTCCTCTTTCCAGCAACAGTTTATTTACTGCCCATGCTTCTATGGTCTCTGGGTGCCACGTTGCTGGGAATTGCTCCCTTTACACAAAGATACAGTTCCTGAGGCTATATGTGTTTAAATTTTCATAACTGTTTTGTAGTTTTTGTTTCAGTTTCTCCACATTGCAATGACGTTGGAACATCCTAGTATTTCTGGATCTTTAATTTCTGATGTCTCCAAGCAATAAGAGAAAATTAGATTCCCGGGCATCGCTTCATGTGTTAACTGTATGTGTAAGATCAAAGTCACAGTAATGACAAATCTAACTGCAGCCAAAACATCACAGTCTGTGACATTGTCTCCACTTTGCCTCAAGGATAGGGCACAGATGTGATCGGTAGATTGTTAATTGCCCAGTAAATATTGTTAGAGCCATTTTTATTTTTTTTTAAAGGCAGAAGCATATTGTCTTATAATGCATAAACAAACACTTTTTTTCTCCAAATAATTGTCACATAATCCTTGTTTATTAGTGCAGCTTATAAGATTAGTATGGAATAGTGAAATCTGCACCAGTCTCACAGCAAAATATGTATTATTAATCCACAGGGAAAATATAGTCGTACCAGTATTATTTACATATTTTAGACTTTTATATTTATATTCAGTGTCACATTTCTTGTTTAGGTTTTTGCAGTTGCCGTTTGGTAATCATTGCCTATTTGTACCATTTTTACTTTTCTGTTTTCTGTTTAGTATATTTAGGCACCAAAACATCTTGTGCATGACATATTTATGCATGTATTAATGCAAGACATATATCTGGCTTAGTTTGAAATAAACTCTTTGATAGGATTAATTATATATAGAAAAACTCCATTTCCCATTTGTCTACATTGCAAGGGTGAGGATCCGTACCCCCCAAAATGCAAAAACTATATTAAAGAAAATTGTAAAACTGCTTAATATTATTCTGTACAATCCTCCCTTTCCTAGATATTACAAGTATTATTTTCTGTACTTTATAATTGCTAGTAGCTCATTAGGGTTTACAACAACATGGTGACTGTAAACAGTTTAATATGGACCGGTAATCAAGGTGACTGTGATTGATAGCCCTGGAGCTAACCTACTTACTATAGTAGAGATAACTTAGTGAGTGTCCTTACAGTGATAACCTATACACGTATTTAGATACGCACATCTGACTGAGTATAGATATGGAATAATTGTTCCACTAGGTAACAGAGGTGGATAAATGCAATAAGTGCATGCTAAAACAAATGGTGTTGATTAGTGAACACGAGGAGAAAAGGACAGCTTTCTGTCATCAGCTGGTTATATTACAAGCTCTATCTCTTCCTCTCTTTTACTCCTCATGCCTCTCTTTCCAGACACTGCACTGGGGATGTTTTGAGACATTTGGGGAGGATGTGACTTATTTAGTTGATTACTGCTAGGAGAAGAATATTTCTTTTGATATGTAAATCACACATCCCCTCCAAACTCGTATAACTCCATGCCTAAAAAGCACAGCAGGAATTGTGCATATGTTTAGAAGTTACATCAGCGGTTACAGGCACTAAAGAAGCCAAGCTAAGTGTGTCCTTAAATCAATTTCCAAGATTTGTCAGGCTGACATATGTAAGCAAAAAACTTAAACCCCCCCCAAAACATTATATATAAGCTCTAGCCTTGCCATTTTACTGTGATGTCCTTATATGAATTTATTTTATTGTGAAAGTGTATTTTTTTTACATCCTGCTTTTAACACTGAGAAAAAGCTGTGAATAATTAACCATTTTGTATGAATCTGTAGTGTTTCCCAGTGCAATCTGTGGGGCATATAAATCCTAATAAACCTCTTGCTGATGGAGCTGCCTCCTGGCAATCAATAATAACCTCTGCTGGCAGACAGTCAGCGGAACCACACCCTGCAACACACACGCATGCACACAGACCAGCAGACAAATGCATGTGCTGTAAGGATCTACATGTGCTCACATTCCCATCAGCTTTATTACATATGCACATTAAAGAGAGGTTAGAGTGAAGAGAACATACCCAGCTACAGATTAATGTGTGAAGCGCTGTGTAATCCTTCTCTGCTCTCACTCCGAGGACTGGAAGCCATACATGGGGGATGCTAGAGTGATAAAAGGATGACAGAGAGAAGGATGATGGTCTTGACTTGAGGACATCATATGTCTCTGGTGAGAAAGCAAATAATCCAGTGTGAGCTCTCTCTGTGGTGTTTATGATATCTTTAATGAAAGTGAATACGTATTCTAGATTCAGTCCAAATGTTGCAAAGACTCCTGTAAAAAAAAACGTCCACAGCTCTTTTTGATAAAATTTCATCTGACATTGGCTGCTTTTTCCACTTTTCTTTTCACTTGTACCGGACGATTTTCAGTGGAAATTTTTTTAAGACGCTTGAATCATTTAAGCATAATAAAGGCACCTAACTCATTCCCATTTCTTTACTTGAATTTTTGAAAATTGCCAAGGATAAGACATTTTATTTTGACAGGTATAAAATAGAATTTTGGCAGCACAAATGTGATTCTTAGAGAGCTTATGTCAGTGTGATGTACAGTCTGTATGCCAAATAACACAAAATCAGTGGCACCATGTTTTTTGGAGTGACGATTCCAAATTTGAAATTTTTGCCTGAAATCATCATTAGTATGTATGAAGGAGCAGGGGCGCCGTAAAGGGGTGGAAGGTTAGGACGATTCTAAGGGCCCAGGCTGAGAAAGGACCCAGAAAACCAGAACCCTTTTTTTCTTATTTCTTTTCTCTT
Source organism: Hemichromis elongatus (assembly GCA_015108515.1). Classification (NCBI taxonomy): domain Eukaryota; kingdom Metazoa; phylum Chordata; class Actinopteri; order Cichliformes; family Cichlidae; genus Hemichromis; species Hemichromis elongatus. The sequence goes on from VUQR01022685.1 coordinate 49,205, forward strand.
TTTAAATGTTAATTTAAATGTTAATATACACAAAATTTAAATGTGCTAGGGCCCCTCCTACACATAATGTGTATTTTGTCTATTTTGACCATATATTTAATATTTAACAAATAATGTATTATAATAATGTACTGTTTATGACACACACCTCCCTTTCACAATGGTTCATTCCACCCGTCCGCCCAAGCTACGGTCGCTAGCATAGCGTCTATTGCTATGATGCAGCTCAGACAGTGACAAATGCAGGTGAGAGAGCATTCAGTAAGCTGAAACTGATTAAAAATTATCTGAGGTCTGCTATGTTGCAGGATAGACTTTGTCACCTTGCCATGCTATCCATTGAAAGCAAACTGGCAAGAAAGCTGAACTTTGATGATTTGATTCATGATTTTGCCAGCAGAAAGGTACGCCGCTGGGCCATTATAAAGTGATGTCGAACATAACTTTGTTAGACGTGGAAAACAAACAGTCGAGTCTGGTTCAGTACTTGTTTATTCCTGGACACTGATGTGTCTTGGTTTTGAGCCCTTTTGGCATAGCAGTCCTGGACTGATTTAGTTATGGGTTAGCTCTAGCTGATGTTTCCTGATTTATCAGTTTGACCCAGCTAAAGCTTGTTCGTGTAAGGGATATGTCATTATTGTGTACAATAAGTTCTGTTGTGCTTGCAATTGAGATAATAAATGTTCTCCCTTTTATGTAAACAAGTACATATTTCTATAGTCTTTTCTTTTTTCTTGTATTTGTAGGTTTTGTACTCATCTTTAGACATTTTAACTATGCAATGTGCAATGTATCTTTTTTTAAAGTATACAGGGTATGTTTATTGGGTTAAATTTT
>VUQR01022686.1:9563-40225 GCA_015108515.1 Hemichromis elongatus
CACACCACCCCCCCCCCCCCCCACCACCACCACCACCACCACTACCACCACCACCACTACCACCACTACCACCACCCCAAAAAAATGCAATTTAGCAAATTTTTACACAGTTGCTATAGCAATAAAGGTGATTTGTGTGAAACTGTTTGATATTTTGGTACTTACAGTCAGCTTGTGTGCCTTTCCATATTGTATCTATAACCCTATAACCACATACAGTTCATTACTTTACATAAAAGCTGTTTTCCTGTGGGAACTTTTATCTTCCACCCTCCAGTTGAGATTTATAATTTGGATCACAGAACAGGAGATGTCGAGAAGTGAAGAAAGAAATAGAGGAAGGAGTGTGGGTGTTTAAAGACAGATAATCCATTTCGAGGCTTCCCCATAGGGAGGTTGTGTTGTGCTGCTTATTTGTTTTTGAGAAAGAAGTTGCACTACACCTCTTGTGGTTCCAGCTATAGGCTTGTAGTGAAAATGACACTAACACAGTCGGCTTTTGATTTGGGAGAGGATGGAGGATATAAATTCTGCGGGAGAACTGAGGGGTTTTCTAAGTGGATGTCCCTGTCTTCAAATGGGCTTGCTTGCTCCACAAAGCAGGCTATCTATCATTTGGGACATTCTCATTGACAGCTGTTCTTGTTGGCTCCGAGCAAGGTGAAAATGACCACTGCATCTCACAGTGTTACAAACACACATGCAATTGTGAAGGTGTATGTGTTGCTGTTTATAAGTGTGCTTAATTACTTTAAAATATGTTCAAGAATGTACAATAGATTCGAGCATGTATAATTGGATCCCACGTGAATATGCTTTATTTGATATGATATTATGTTTTAGAGTGATTTATTTCTGCACAAAACACCCCATCCATCCATCCATCCAGCCATCTTCTTCCACTTTATCTGGGGCCTGGTCATGGGGGCAGCAGCCCAAGCAGAGAAACCCAGACCTCCCTCTCCCCAGCCACCTCCTCCAACACCAATGCGTTCCCAGGCCAGCCGAGGGATATAATCTCTCCAGCGTCTCCTTGGTCCTCCCGGTGGGAACACCTCACCCAGGAAGCGCCCCCACCACGAATCGCTACCTTATTGTGGTGGAGGAGTTTATGTGTCCCAGGGATCCCAGGGGCTATGTTGTCCGGGGGCTTTTGGCCTCTGGTAGGGTCTTCCATGTCAAATTGGTCCTGGGTGACAGACCAGACAAAGAGCGATTCAGAAGACCCCTATGACAAGACTACCGGGGCCCCGCCCTGGAGCCAGGCTCGGGGAGGGTGCCCTAAGGCGAGCGTCTGGTGGCCAGGCCTTAGTCCATGGGGCCCGGCTGGCCAAAGCCCAAAAAGGGGCACGGGCCCATCTTCCTCCAGACCCACCACCCGCACAAGGCACGGTGAGCCGGGCAGCGGCCAGAAGCGGAGGTCCTGGCAGACCATTACCCAGCTACCAATACAAAACACCCCAATCCTATATTATACCATCCTTTACTCTTCGAAAACTGTTAAATGATCTTGCTTTTAACCCATAACATTAAAGCAATAATCACGAGAGAGAAGGAGGAATTGTTATTCATGAGATCAATCAAGCCCTGTGGGGTCCCTTCATGCTAGTTTCTTGACCACTCAAATTATAAAGATCATATTATAGGTACAAATGTATCTCTTATTAAGTCAAATTCTACCTCTGAAATATGCCCTTTCATCTGCAGCAGTGAAGTGTAATGGTTTTAGAGGGATTATTAAACTTTTTTTCAGTACATCATCCCAGTTTTAATATTGTATTGTAGAAATTATAATTTCTGAACTGTAGTAAGTACCTATTTACATATATTAGTTATGTTTCTGTATAGTCATTTGCTGCTGGTGGTGGCACAAAAGTTAATGATGAAATGATGACTACATTATATTTAGAATGTATTAGGTGACTTTTGCATATGCTCATATTTAATGGCATGAACCATCTAAATAAAACCATCTGTGCTTGACCTCAGTGTTGTTATTATCTCTAGACTAATCAACTGATTTCCTGTTGGATCACAGAAAAAAAAAATCCTACTTCCGGTTGCCCGTTTGTCACATTTGGCTGATAGCTCAGCATGTTTGGTTTGGCAGAGCTTTACACAAGCTGCGTCACTCTCTAGAATCAAACCAGTGACATCTTGCTTGTTAAGCAAGTGTCCAAACCACTGCAGTATTTACTGGCTGCAAAAATTTAATAATTATTCTTCTCATCTATTGGACATTTGTGGCTACACTTACATGTATAAATATGGCATATGTCACATTGTGATCTGCCTGAAGCTTTTGACACAATGGATAGATAGATGCAAGCAGGGCTTTGCTTGCCCATAAAGGAAACATTTGCTCATAAACAGTTGATTTTCAGGCTGCAAATCCACTAAATCTTAATGAACTGGTCACACTAAATACATTTTGGCTAATCTGTCCCATTCAAGCTTCAAACTCTTAAATTAAGGTAATTATTAATTTAAGTAAGTGCATTGTCTTGTGTGTACACTATTACTGTAGGTTATATGTTTGTCGCATGGATGATGTTACTAAAACCTGTAGCTGCTACAACCAAATCAATTAAATCTGCCCAAACTAAAATCGCTCATTATGCCGATACTGAGGACAGATAGCTCTGCGGGCTTAACAACATGACAAACAGCAACAACACTACTACCAACACTGCAATACACGAGTAATTAGGGTTGATGATCTTCTCCATGCTCTGATCATCCCATCATCCCCCACTGAGACTGCCAATGACCAATAACTTCACAGCCGTAATTTGATAAAGGGCAAAGGTGTGAGCAAGTGCTTTTAATTTGCAGAAGATGCCAACGTGAAAGTATAGTGAGGCAGATTAAATTTAATACATAACGAACAACAATGATAGCATTGATTTGATGCATGAGCTGGAAAACAAACTGAACTGATTGCCTTGAACGGCAAGATACTGCTGATCACCCACAAAACTATCATCCGTTGGTGCAACCCTACATTATACAAACAAATAGATGAGGCCAGTCAGTTCTGTGTGAGTGCATGTAGTTGTGGGATTGTGTATAACTCTCTATTGTGAAGTACAATGATCGACATAAGCGGTATTTATTTATTTGTTTATTTATCGCAAAAAACATTTTCACTTATGAGAAAAATCTGAAAATACTTCCACCGGTGGCTGTACGGTTAGACCTGTGCAAATGCAACATCTAATTTAAATACATTTTAAATGTAATGATGATCATTTCATAATCTGCGTGTGAAAAACATTTTTTTTCATTGTTTATTTCTTTATGTTTTCCCAATATCAGGAGCAGATTCTGAAAGTCCAGTTAAAGGCAATCAATAACCATTGAAAGTCAATGAGGCAGTCAGTTTATCTCAGTTATCAGTCACTTTAAAGAAGCAATTACGCAACCCCATAGTATTTCAGTTTTTCACCATTTTCCCATTTCATGTACCACTGGAGCCCTCTGAATTGCTGCATATGAGTCAAGATTGATTGATTACATAGCTGTCACTTTATTTGGATTTGTAAATTGTCTACTCACACCTGTCATTTCAGGTTCAGTTCCTTGTTAAAAACCCAATCAACAGTTTCGCTATACCGTAATTTGTCAACAATAAGGACACAGGCCCAGGTCGACACCACAAGCCATTCTCATAGTTGAGTTTACACAAAACCTGCAATTTTCTAAACAAATACTCACATAGTGTGTGCTCGTCAGGGTGATGTTTTTCTTGTGTGAATAGTATTTGTTGTGCATGTCGCCTGCGCTTTCATGAAAATGTGCCATACTTTTAAAAACAACACGAAAAAAGAACTAATGACCAAAAAGGCTTTTCTATTCAACAGTTTTTCCACTTGTGCTGGTTTACATACGTTGAATGAAAAGAATTTGGTGAAGCTTGCTACACTGACATTACCCTCAGAAAGTTTGAACAACTCTTAAGACAAACCAGGTTTGAAGCGCTAAGAAATAGTTGTTTCAGCAGTTTAAATGCCTTTACAGACTGTCATTTGTTTTCAAGTGTTCACTTTTCTCACCTTTAATGTTTCTGTTCAGTTTCCACCAAAAACCACGAATATTTTCTCTTCAAGTTGTTATCTGCTAGCACGTTTCACAAATGTGAGAGGCCCTGATAGATCTTTTCCTTTTTTTAAGAGGTGTGCAAAAGCAAAAACAGTGCCTTTAAATCATGAGGACTACATCTACACCTTCACTGAGGCAGGCTGATAGTCAATGTAAAGGCAAGTGAAGCCACTTTAGAACAAAAACTACTTAAAATAAGACGAATATCCTCTTAAGATTTCTCCCGTGACATTGTTCAAACTGAAAAGTGGTTGAAAACTTTTCTCCATCCCTTATCTTCCCAGGAGAGATTTGCACTCAGACACTGAGAAAGGCTGCTGTGGCCCTCCAGGCACATACTACCTGGTAACTAATGAAAATGAAACATTTGTTCTTCGGGGCACTTTACAGGCACACAGCCCAGCCTGCTGTTAGACTCACACTGAAGACTGCACACCCTTTGATAGATTGGCGGGAGGGGGGCGAGAGCTAACTTTAGCCCTTAATGGTTTGAAATATGCTTGCGCTACAGTTTTTTCGCTGTGAGGCCAAATGATATCCCCTCTCTTGATGATTTATTAAGCTCATTCAGAGGCTTCTTGTCAGGAATAAATTGGCTCCTGCCTCATGTAATGCTCTTGATGGATAATTGTCTCATTTTTCTTGATTATTCTATCTATATGTCTGTTGCTTAAAATCAAAATGAATATCACAAACATAATGCCATGGCCATTCTTGCCTCATACATCTTAAATTATTGGATGGAGTTAATAATAGTCAGTGATTATGACACTTCAGATTCCAAACTAAGTGACAGCTTACAGAGGCTGTGTTTGCAGCTTCACCTTTGACAGCACAAGCTCCGCTCTGATCAATTTCAGCTTTGAGGTATAGGCTTGCCCTAAAGGCCACCGATGTGATCAATAATCACACTTTATTCTTTTCATGCTCAGTTCTGAATTGAGCTGCAGTATCACTGCGATTTAGTGACATGTCTCGCTGGCTGACTGGCCAAGGGTCCACGTGAGGTTTGCTAGAAAAGGACCCGCGGCAAAATAACTTTTTTTATCCATCAGAAAGTGTTCAATAAACACAATTTTTCCAGACATGGTTTTGACAGATATTGCAGACGGGGAAGTTAAAATAACAAAATTGAAAATATTGGAAAGTCTGATTATGCTTGATTGTGTCATTACTTGGCTGTTTTTGTGCACAGTGGTTTTCAGTCTTTGGCCAGCTTTTCCTGAGCTGTGTCCTCAGACAACATCAGTTAAATTGCTGCTAATATTTAAATTTGTTATTAAATGTTCTATTTCTAATTTTATGTTACAAAAAAAATGATTTACACTAAGATCCCCAAAAAGTGAAAAAAAAATGATTTTGAATCTTTACTACTTTCTCATAACCTTCCTGTCACGTTCCTGTCAAATCTGACCGATTTACAACTTAAGACACTCATAAATATTGTGTTTTACATCTGATTGTCTTGAACATATATAAGTGATGAGCACCCCCTCTTATTGAATTTTAAACGTTTTAATCAGCCTTGTTAAATCCGTGGTGTTTCCGATCAAAAGTGACCACCTTAGGAAATGAATGGGAATCCACTCAAGCCCCCCCCCTCCCTATTTGGCCTCTGACCCCATAATAGCCCACTGAACTGAGTTTGGTGGTGAAAATTGTTTTCTATGTTAATTTAAGAACTGTTAAAACTGACCGGCCAATTTTGACTGGGAACACTAAAGTAATGGGTGGGGTGTGCAAAAAAAACGGAGGGTTTTGAAAAAAAATATACTAAAAGTTCATGTTTGTGAAAGAATTCAGGCATTTGGTTGTGTCATTCAAAACTGTTATTCACTGTAATTATCACCAAGATGAGTCTGGAGCTTAACAAACTGAATTAACTGGACATCACTCTGACTGTCAAGACCAAAACCACGACACAAAGTCCAAGGAACTCTATGGAAACTGGTACAATAAAATTGTGGCACAGCATAGATCAGAGCAAAGGTAATAATAACCTTTCCAAAGCTTCGAGTGTTCCCAGGAGCACAGTGGCCTCAATAATTGGGAAAAGGAAGAGATTTAAAATGACTAGGATTTTACATAAAGGCCACCATAATGAAGGACCAAGCAGCAAGAACATTGTTCAGGTAGGTAGCCGGGATGCAATGTCCATGCTAGCAGAGCTTCAGAAGTCTTCTGCATAAATATGAGAACACGTCAAACCAATAACCGTATGAGCATTATAAATCCATTAGACCCGAGCAACTGAGTAGAGGTCACATTACAGCCATCTCATTGTTTGTAAAACATCATTTAAATGAAAATAGAATTTGTTGAATAAAAGGACAGTCTTTAACCTAAAACTGGCTTATGACCACCTTACAGTGCAAAGTATTAGCGGCAGCATCATCCTAAGAGGGATTCTCAAGGAAAAGCCACAGCTCAGAATTGTGGGAATGATAAAGGCAGTCGAATACAGAGATGTCCTTGCAGGAAACGTGTTCCTGCTCTAGGCTACCTAAAAGGGGGCAAGGGTTCACTTTTCAGCATGTCAATGACCCAAAGCTCAAAGCAGTACTGGTGTGGCTTTGAGACACGTGTCTGATTGTCCTTGAGTTACCCAAGGTCCACACTCAACATCTGTAGAGACACTTTCTATTCAATGTCTTGGTGCTTGAAAGGATCTAAAGACTTGAAGCTGTAATTGCTTGAAGCTGTAATCAAAGGGGCATCTCCAAAGTACTAATTTAGGGTTTTTTTCTTCATTTTAAAAGAAAACATACTTAAAAAATCATCTAAATACATGTTTTATCTTCATCATTATGTGTTATACTGAGTGTGGTTTGGTGAGCAAAAATTACTTTTACTTTCTTAAATAAAAATCAACAGCACAATGCCAAATGGTCAGAATGTTTTCTGAAGCCACTCAAGACCCTAAAATCAAACTATCCCCTGTCTGAACGCGTTTGATGATAGGGCCAGCAAACGTTCTCCAAAGGAACGTGACTCAATGAGTCCTAACTCTTTGAAATGAAGGAAACTGGCATTATTTTTGGTTTTTGAAGATGTTTCACTTCTCATCCAAGAGGCTTCTTCAGTTCTACAAACTGATAGCGTGTCCCAGGTATTCAACTCTCAGTGGGGTTATCCCCTTGAAGGTGGTTCAGAGAGATGATGACCCACCACATAATCATGTCATTAAGGTTCACATGAGCCCAGAAGGGAGTCACAGTGTGTCATTACTATCATGTGAACTGTTAAGGTCACACGGGTCAACTGTGAATCGCATGGGAAGGGATCTCAAGACTGTCTATGTTAGGTAACCGACAGCTAGTGTCATAGGTCGACACCTATGATAGTTGAACATTGCCTCTTTTGCTCCCATATCAAACTATCTGTCTTCTCGGTACAAAATGTGAACAATCGCAGCCTCGAAAGAGTGTCACATTTTCTTGATTTTTGTTGAGGTGACTCTCCTACCCATGTGATTGTGGAGTGATTGCTTGGTCTCTCCTATGTAGAGGTTTGAGCACTTGTCAATGCACTGCACAGCGTACAATATGTTGTTCTGGTGCTGTGTCTTTGGGATGAACCAGGTATTGTCTTACTGGTGTTACTGGGTCTGAACTTAGAAGAATTTTCTCCAAGCATTACATCACAGCTGAGTTTTTCTAACAAACCTGTAGACGTAAGAGATGACAGTGAGAAACAATGTTAACAATGTTATCATTGTGTTTCTCCCTGCTTTGAGGTTCTTTTCTATGCGGCTTTGCTGATTTAACAAAGAACTCGTTTAACTGCATGTTTTCAGTCACATGATTTCATGATTACAGAGCGAGTCGACTCTCAGGATCAGGGTATAATCCTAGTAGGGGTTGAATACCTTAGACTCCGCATCAGTTTTCAGAAATGAAGAAGCCTCTTTGATTAGATTTGAAATATCGTCACAACCCAAAAGAAGTCCAGTTGCTTTAATTTCAAGCACTTAATGCTCTCAATTACCAAGACCTGGATGACTGAGAACCTACACAGGCCGACTCAGTGAGGGGCAGCTACCTGCCGTGACTGCTTGGGGGGTTGAAGAGAAAGAGAAGAGAAAAAGGAGAGCACTCGTCACAATCAGCAAACAAGGCAAAGCTAGAAGACAAAAATTATAAGATGCACTTGTGGTACCGCTAAAAAAATATAAATTTTTTCATGATATTGGCCTCGGACTTTTATAAAGATTTTGCAAGACATGCACAATAACAAATACGGTGATCTTGTGACCATAAAATATTGCTAACATCCTTTAGATGGAACCTAATGCTCAATAATGCCTACCTTGCTTTTTGAAAAGGCCAGCTTCCCACTGACCTCTATCGAAACATTCGCTGAATGAAGAACATCATTACGCTGCTCGGTGGGAGGCATGCAGGATGAGAATATCAAAATAATAACATTTATATTGAAAAACTGATGAAAGTGACATGAGTTTACTTTATTCTCAAAGTCATAACACAGTGTCTTTCAATTTAGAACACATTAATATCTTATTTCATGCTTTCTCTATCTGTTCCAGTGGGCCGCTTTGTCCTTTCATATATTTGTGTTTTCATCCCAGGAATATCCTTAGTCAAAATAGGCAATTTTATTTTGACAGCTATTTGTATGTAAAGTGTAGAAGAGGGGTGCCATGTCATTGCTCCTGTACTTTGCTATTTGCTGAAGCAGCTTTTTTTTTCTCCCAGAATACTCCAAGACATCCTCTCAGTGGATTAGATGCTATTCTTCGCAATAAACTCTCAGCAAGGTAGAGTCAGGAAATAGAAAATAAGAGGGGAGAGCACTTTGTGGCAGCTGACTCGATTTCAGATAACTTTTTCCTCTCTTGCATTATGTCATGTGAGCTTTTCTTTATTCTGTGCATGCACCTGTAAACACAAACCAACTCACTATTAGTTCACTCTTTTAGGATCACCGCTTTCATCTTTTAAAGTGTTATAACACTGAAGACAACCTCACTATAGTTTAGCATGCATTGCATTCGGTAGCCGGGTGCTTTTATTCTGAATACACCAATTCTGGGAATTGTCTAGTGCTGTGCTTCCTCTCCATGTCTATTAGCAGGTCAGAGTCAATCAACCATTTAATTAAAATAATTTTATTAGTAAGCTGTCTGTTTATTTATTAAGATGGAAAACAAAGAACAGGGGAGAGGAGAGGGGATAACTTGTTCTCACCTGCATGTTCAAGGACAGGGGCGGTTAGATGCTTTTCAATGTTATTCTTCAGTAAGTATGAGTATGTGGCTTAGGCATGTGATTGATAGGCAGTGTGTCCGAGATATCTGGAGTGGTTCAGGCCCACATAGCCATAAACTGAACCAGCAGTTTAGAAAAATAGATGGGATCATAATGGATTTTACTGTTTTGCTGTAGTATTTGTTATGGTTCTTTTAGGTACTGTGTGTACGTATAGACTTGGCATATTTTTCCATTTCGTCTGCTGCCTGCATTACTTGGTTTTGAACCAGCCAGGGGCAGTCCAGCACACTCGAAACAGACCACTGACATACTGCATCACCGTAGTGTTGAAGTGAAGTTGTTCAGCATTCATATGGAGTCAGGATTCTGTACCCCAGTGGGTTTAAATCCAGTATTTACCACAACAGTAAGCTAAAAGATGCTAAAATATTCCATAAAGCTGAAGCAAACTGCAGGTTTGGGTGCTAATTAGATGTGGTTTCAACAACTGTTACCTTTCACATTACTCGCTGTGGATTGTTTCATAGTGAAATGAATAAGCAAACTTTTAGCGCACTTGTAAATGCCAACTTACTTAGTTGTGAGGTGATAAGATTCAAACATAGAGCGGTGCTATAATCAACAGTTTCACAGATAAGTAACAAATAACTGTCAGAAATGTACCAAACAATGTGAAAATATGCTTAAAATAGGTCTTTACACATTGTTGGCATGAACAAAGTTCATTCTTTTAACATGTAAGCTTTTACATATCCTGAATTAATAAGATACATTTATTACTTAGTAGGCTTTAAAATTAGATAAATTCAACCTTGGATGAACTATAAACTATGACATGTCACACTATGTCATTAATAATTTAAATTAAATTAAAAATTGAGCCAAATGCACCAGCAGTGTGTGAAAAGCTAAGTACAGCCTAACTGCTTACTGAGAAATTAAGATGTAAAGTAGCAGCCAGGTGCTGCTAATCAAAAGCGGTCGATTAATTGATCACCAGTAAGTGTGAGCACCTCTATAAAAATATGCTGGTCTGGAGCATTCAGGTGTGTGTTAACATAAGGAGGAAACACATCATCAAGGAGCTTAGAGAAGCAATTGTTGCTGCCTATCAATCCAGGAAGGTTTATAAAGCCATTTCCAAATAAATCTAAAGTGAATCATAAAACAGTATAAAAGTTATAAGAGTTACAAAGTTTATAATACTCCACACAGTTACAAGTCTTCCCAGGAGTGGATGTCCGAGCAAATGCAGCCCAAGGTCAGACCGTGCAATTAGAAAAATTAAAAACAATTCGAAAAATCACTTTTTTGGAAGGGATGCCAGGAGACAAAAACGTGGCAGCACAGATTAGGTTTGCAGATTTCTGGACAGATGAGAACAAAGAGGAGACGTTTGGCACAGAAGTACATTTAGAGAGAGAAAAAAACACAGACTATATCATTCCAACTTTCAAGCATGGTGTTGGAAGGGTTATTATTTGGGCTTCTTGTGGAGCCAGAGGACCTAGGCACCTTGCACTCAATCAGTCACGAACTGCTCTGTAAATATACAAATTCTAGATTAAAATGTGAGGCCATGTGTTATGGACAAAACTCAGTCCATCTTCATACAACAGGAAAATGATTCCAAGAGCAGCAAATATCCAACAGAATGGCTGAAAAAGAAATAAGGTGTTGGACCAGTCAAAGTCCAGACCTCAACCCAGCTGAGAGAGGAGAGCAGTACATAAACAAATGTCTACAAACTTTAATAAACTGAAACAATATTATAAAGAATAATGGGTCAAAGTTCCTCCACAATGATATCAGACATGACAAAATAATGCAGATCAATCATGAGGTCACACAAAGCTTTACTTTAAATCATGGGTCCTAAAGATGATTTTATGAGCCACTGAATCGTGGGGTCTACTCAGTTTTTCAAACACTGTTTTTACATTTTAGCATAATTTTTGTTAAAAAATAATAATACGGTGTAATATGTAATGTGTTGCTCATCTCAGGTTGCATTTACCTAATTTTAAGACTTGGTAAGTACTAAATCATCTCTAATTATCTTCTGATCTGTAAAATCTTAGAATTGAGACAGGGTGTGTTTGTTTTGTTTTTTCTTTTTTACCATGGCTGTGTTTTCTAATCATGTAATTCATCATTATAACCTGTCAGCTATGCTGGTGATCAGGATATCCTACGTGTTAACTGAACAGATGGCAGGCATCTTAAGGTCCAAACAACCTGCCACTGAGGACGGATGAATTCACAGAAGCAGCAGCAGAAAAAAGAGAAAGTGGTTCCCAATATTGAGGGATAATACAGTAAAACTGCTTGTATTTTCTCATGAGTAAAACAGGTTTACTGATATTACAGAAGTACAGTGATACTGTCAGAGCAGATTAACGATAAACTGAAATTCTGAATGTCTATTTATATGATTTAGTTTATTTTTTTATTAGATCAATACTATGAGACAGCTAATACTAAGTCTATGAGTCACTGGTAATCACACAATTTGCCAAAACAAAAATAAAGAACATTAGGCTAACTAACGTTAGCTTAGCCTATAACTAGCTACTACTAATATGAAAGTAACAAAAACTGAATAGCAACACATCTACAGCTTACTAATTAACATTTTTTATGTAAAATGAGATGTGAAAACTACGCCCTAGAAGCAATCCCAAGGCAAACAGATAACGCTAGAGGCTATCATACATATCAAACAATACTTTCTTTCACTTGAGTCTTTCTTTACTAACATATTAATTTTTTTTTTTAAGGTGTAGACTGATTTCACCTTTAAAAAGAGCCAAATTAGCTGTGCCTCTTCTTTCCAGTCTTTACGATAGGCTATGCTAACCCAGTATCGATTCTAAGCTAATATAGCCAAACGTGCTTTTGATGAACCAGCAGAAAGTCATCAGACTTTATGGTGATTCAGAGTGAGCTTCTTCTCCCTGTTTAACCACCCAGCCTACAACTCAAATGCAGTTACTGCTTTCACCAAAAAAACCAAGAAGTAAACCTACCTGCCTAGCATTAAATAGCATACAGAGACTCAAATGAATAACAGTGTCATTTGATAACCGCTGAACCAACAATTGTTTCCAACATGTGTGCAGTACTAACTTTAAAATATGTTAGTGTTGCGTTCACAGCTTGTCGCTGTAGCTTCCAAGCTGCCAAAAAGCGTCTTTTTAATAGATTTATATGAGACATGAACCACAATGCAGTGGAAAAGTTTGGCTATCTTTGTGCGAGATAGATAAGCTCAGCTTTCATATATGTCAGTCCTGGCAATTTGCAAATAATTTGTTCAGCTGACAGTTCAGATAGTGTCAGTGTAACATGGAGAGGAGGAAGCACGGAAAGGCAACTCTGACTGAAACGCATGCATTTTTATTGGAATGCTGTCTGGAAGTTTGTAATATAAGCATCTGTACAAGGTCTCTGAAACACAACCTTTGCGATAGTCATCTTCGCCATGCCGGCTGTTTCACATTGACCTGTCTGAATTATATTTCTGTTTGGATTTCACCAGACAGTTGACTTTTTGCTCTCTGTCTCACATCTGTAGTTCATCACCATTACAGAACTTGAGTCTCGGGCAAATTTCTGCAGCGGAAAACCCTTCAGTCAGTCAGTCTCAGCCCACATGCCACGAAGTGGTCCTCAGCTGAAACAAAGGATAAAAACTTAGTGCGGAACTTTGCAACAGCCATTAGACCAGGAACAGCTGAATAATATCCAACCCTTAATTTTTCTTGGCACTTTTCTGTGACTCTATTTTGTTCATATTCTTGTTTACTTCTGTGGCAGAAAAAAAGGTGCTCAGATAAAGATTTTTTTTCTGTTATTCTTGTAGGTCATGCCGTTCACTGTTTGGCTTGAATTATGCATGTGGTTCTTATCTATGAATGTATGATGTTTGACTGTGCAGAAAGCACTCAGCAAGCACTTGAATGAAAAAAAGAAAGCTTTGGAGTCTGAAAGCATGCTACTGCAAGACTCATGTGCGGCACAGTCATGTGTATACAATAGGGACCAGCAGTAGCACTTCAGGATTCCACTTAACCTTTCTGGTAATCGACTTATGTCACCTGAGTTTTTATTAATACTTGCAGATGCACATTTGTGATTTGTTCCTTGCATCAGAAGCAGTACCGTGTTTAAGTGCCAGCTGACAGGCCCCCTTCTGGTTGAGGAGCACTACTGGTGATGAGTGGAGTCCATGAATATGACACAAGAGACTAAACAGATGCCGTAGTGGTGGAAGGATTTAACATCTTTAAGACTGAAGAAGGTATGTGTAGGAGTGTGACCAGCAGCCTGCTCTTATCTTTGACATTCACAGGGTTGTGCACTATCCATTCCTTACCTTGGATCAGACTGATAGAAATCAGATCAACACAGCATGTTCTTACACCAGCTTTTGGCCACACTGCTCCATTAACCCCCATAGTTGGTGAAGGGTTTGGTAACAAAAAGGCTTTGAGGGAGGATTCTAGGTGATGCTGTTGTGTGCTAACGCACAAGGCGACTACTTTTGAGGAAACTGCGTCTCAATTGAGCTGCAGCTTTTGCTTTTTGTAGGCACAGTTACTGAACTTTTTGATTGGTGTTTTGCATTGAGTAGCCTGCTGACTAAAGGGACCTACGCACAGCTGCGCCAACATGTTGTAGTAATGTAGTGTCACCAGAGGGCAGAGTCTAAAATATGAGCAACAGCTGGTCTGTGGGCTACTCCTGTTCCTGTTGTAGTCTGCTTTTCTATAGGAATCATAACATACAAAGACTTTCCCTGTAGTTAAATGAAACTGAGAATTAACAGTGATAAAAAAAAGAAATATATACTGTTCACTGCAGCCACTGTCTGTGCTCCCCTTCACTCTAAGCTTGGCTATCATTTCCTTTCCTGCACAGGCAAACTTTTCAACCAATCAGAATTCACTGGTGGTGTCTTATTGGGCTGTAAACTGGTGGATTTGTTTGAAGAACTGCAGGCAAGCACATCTGCACGGACAAATATAGTCACAAAGTGACCAAAATGTGGAACCTGTAGTTTAGCCTTTGGTTAAAAGGGGAAATACTTCATGGTTTTCCTCTTGAGAACTTGAGTGGGTATCAGAATGGAGACTTTCTGTTTTGTGCATTGGTCATTGTGCAGATAAAATTTTTTAAAAAGCTAATAAAAAGCTCCAATCATTACATCAAAACCAATGTTTTCCAGATTGCACATCAAAGAACGTAATCCCTCGTTTGCTCTCCACACGAACTGTTTACCTGCATGCAACCAAAGCATACTGCTTGGTCAGTAGATCTTGGATTAACAGAAAGCTTGTTTCTTCCTTTCATATGAAGACATCTGTTCAGCAAAGTTTAGGAATAGTGATGTTTTTTTCCCTGAGTTAGGAAGTAGCACAGTATCTACTGTTTGTTCCCCCACCCCTACCAGTCAGTGCAGATGGCAGCCCTTGCTGAGCCTGGATATGGTTTCTTCCTGTTAGATAGGAGTGTTTTTTCACACCACTGTCATCAGCTGCTTACTTGAGGTGAAGGATTGGTGTTCTCTTCAGTATTTGAAAATCAGAGATAACCGTTGTAGTGAATTGAAGCTGCATAAGTTAAACTGAATTGTGTTATTCATTTGCATTTTTTCAGTGCACCCCAGACATTTATTGATATTACCCAGAGGAAAAGAAAAAATATGCTTGAAGGAATTCAGACATTAAAGTGAGGGACTACTACAGCTGAATTATCCAAGTTTCTGTGCCTAGCCATCTGTAGCATGCACGTGAACGGCGACTACGGCACTCTGTGATAAGATCACAAGCGAGCCTTCCAGAAAAAGCAGGAATATTTTTGGCATGAATATGGGGCTACGTGAATGCGGAATGGCAAAGAGCTAGCGAGTGCAGAAGTGTGAAAAGCACCGAGTGTTTGTGGTGTCAGGTTGAGACACAGTGTCCACAGTGTATTCACGGAAAGTCTGATGCAGGCAAGGAGGCAGACCCCGTTCTCCTGAAGCACTTCTATGTTTTATTTATCAGGGGTGGCAAAGCAAGCGATGTGTTTAACTCAACAACAACCGCAACAGTAGCAGAAATCTCAGCATACCCCTCTTTTTTTTTCAGCCTTTAGTGATTGGTGAACTTTTGTTTTACAAAGTAATGTGCTAGAAAAAGTCTGTCGTGTGATTTATTTTGCTCAATGAGCAATTTAGCGACCGCTCCAACGTAACCTCTGCCACGGCACCGACAAAGAAAAGAGGGCGAATGGCAAATGTTCTGTTTTCTTAGAGTAATAACACAACAAATCAGAGTCATATATGATGAATTTGGGTTTTACAGTTTAGATTTTATAGTCAGAACCAAGACTGCAGAAGATGTGACACAAAGTGCAATTGTGTGCTCATGGGCTAATTCCATTTCTATATGTTTACTAAGATCTAATGACAATTACACCACCGGCGGTGATTATTAACCCTACCATCCAGGTTATTAACTTGTTGTTTAGTAGCCACCAAAACAGTTATCCCAACAAGCGTGGAAGAAAGAATCCATTTACTTTATAATTAAAGGCAATTAGTGAATCAATTAAAGCTCCATCAAACCTGATGGAAGAGAAAACTAAATGGCATGAGCTGAGATGGGCAGTATTTTCAGATAGGCATCATTATTGTCCCTTTAAACATGAACCTCAATAATTTTACCTTAGGTTAAAGAAAACAAAATCCATTTCCTATCACGGATTGTCACATCCCACCCCCTCATATGCCCACGCCAGCGTAGCACCTATTTTTCAAAAAAATAATTTCCCTGCCGAGGAGCGCACGATGCTGTCTTAGAATAAACTCGTTGATATTTGTCACTTTCAGTCCTTCAAATGTCAGAGACAATGCAGCCAGGAGAGATGTATGGCATGCAACAGATATGAGCCAGCTTCTTCGAGATCCATTTAAATAACTCCAGTCACTGAAAAAAAAAAATAGTTCTTGAGTTTTTGATTTGCTAATATAGCAGATCCCAGTTTCACCCTTTTAAAATATGCTTTTTAACAACCCCGATTTTTATTAGCATCTTTAAAAAAAAAAAAGTCTCTTTTGATATTAGGGAGATTAAAGCTGTAGCTGAAATGAAGTCAGTACAGTTTTCCCTGATGGCAGCAACTTTAAAACTGTCCTTATCTGTTAAATCAGATCCACCCGAGTGATGTGACAAGGAAAATGTAGAGTTTGCTAACCCACACTCTACAGTGAAGCCAAGTAATAGTGCCTGTTGGTCTTTGTTTTTTTGTTTTTTTCCTTCAAATCAGCCCTCGCGCAGCCTCGGGCAGTGACGCCGTTCATTGAAAAAAAAAAAAAAAGAACAAACGTTAAGCTTCTTTTTGCAACTTTAACTCTGAAAAATGCCTAAAAAAAACAAGATTTCATAAGAGAATAGTGAGCGATATATCTTTCACAGTTCTGGAAATATTTACATTTTTATACTCGGAGTTAGGTAAAAGGAGGCAGAATGTATATAAAATGCCTGTTCTGATAAAAATTGGCGCTATTTTTATACTAAGTGTTCATGATTGAGGAGGCACGTTTGTGTCGCGTGACAGCAAGAAAGCCTGTCGGCTGTTTCCTCGGAGCTCCAGCTTTCTCACGTAACAAATGCAAACACAGTAAAGACATGCTTGTTTGGTTAGCAGGTGATGCCTAATGTGGCCGTAGGTGTGAATGTGAGAGCGTGTGACTGTCTGCCTGTGTTAGCACTGTGATGTGGGTGTACCCCCCACCCCTCACCCCTATGATAGCTGGGACAAGCTCCAACCTGCTTACAAACCTAATTTAAAGGCATTTAATGACACAGATTAGTATTAATATAATCATGGACATCAATAAATGATACTATCTGTGTGTCAACGCTTAAATAGAGCATCATTTTTCTGTGTCTGACACGATGTGTTATCAATCTATGAGGCTATAGGTTTATTCCAGGAAACAAGGGGAAATAAGGGTGTGCTCCTGTTTTCATTTGTTTTTCTTTGATATTGGATAACCTCACCTCTAAGGACCTCGAGCTGTTATTTAAGCGAAATAATACATGGTTCCAACTACAGATGAAAAGGGGAATTCATTAAAAATGAAAGCCATATTTTTCATAGTAATGCACTCGCTATTTAGAGCATGTCATGGCGTGTGTTGACACACTTTAATAATGTCGGTTACCCCGTTATATCTGAGTCGCTTTGTCAGCGATGTGACTCCTGTCCGCTGGTGCTACTATTAGACTAAAGGTTGAGAGTTAATCTTCAGTAAAGCATTGTTTTATATGTTTTTATTGTGCCAAAAAACAGATTTTAGGTAGATGGACTTAAGAAGGCTGCTTACACATAAACGTGTTTCCTTTATTGCAGTGCATATAACACGATTCTAGGATATTCCTCTGTCTCTTTTTCATGAAAAACATACGCCAACTTAATCACTGAGCACTCATGACAAGGGATTTCATTCTTGTGAGATTTAAAAAAAATAAAAAAAGACTGAATGTCATTTTTCATGCTTGAGCAAAGATGTTTTATTATTTTCTGTTTATGCTGGCGGAGCGTCCTTGCACACAAGGAAACTCTGCAGCCCTAACTGCGTTGTGCTGATATGGTTTTTCAACTTAGAGTACGGAAACTGAGATATCAAGTGCTGCAAGCGATAAAGTGACAAAATAATATGTTTTTGAAGGTGCTTGTGAAGTGCATAGGCTTGCATCATCAACAGACGGTCTCATGCTAGGCAACAAGCTGCTCAAAGTTGCCTGGGTGGGAGTTAATGATTATTTGCTTTTCCAACAGCTTTTGCTGACATGCCAAAAGCTCGTCATAGAGTTTCAAGTAACAAACACGACAGAACGTGAACACTGTGGCTACTGGCCACCATAAACTGTCGTACTGAATGTGACTGTTCACCTGCCATTTCTGCTCTTCTTCTTTCTGCTTTTCTCTCAGTGTATGATGGCTCATATTGCTAAAGAGATACGTGCGAAGGTCTTTGACGCTTTTTCAAGTTTTTTCCCCTCGCTTCGAATCTGTGCTTTGCAGCGGAGGGTCAGGCTGTGCAGGTTCATACTTTCCACTTAATGCTTGTCTTTTCCGGCAGGAGTAACATACTGGATGAATTGGATTGAGGTAATACTGACATTGAGGTCAAAAAAGAGCTGAAGACCTCTTCTTTGGGTTTGCTCATTATTATTTTTTTCACCTTGTTAGCCTTAACACATGGCCAAAGCTCTGTTAGCAAGACCACGCTACTCTGATCAGTCCCTGCGGATAGTCTAAGAAGAAGCCATCCGTGGCAGCCAAACAAGGAGCAGGAGGAGTGAAGCACCAACTTTTTTCGGGTGGGAAGTTAGCGCTTTCAGGCATTTTACCCATCACAGGAATGTGAAATAATTGGCGCGGGGTACGACGATTGTTACACTGTTTCAGCTCCTCATCACTCGGCCTTGTTAGATCCCTCACACCAGTGGCGGGTGCACAAAAATATAAGAATTCTTCAACACCGCGCTAGAGAAATGTAATAAGGGCCCTCATTCACTCTCAGCGTTGGGTGTTTAGAGTCACTTGGTGTGACACAAGTGAATTTTATATTTGGACCAGACAGAAAAATGTGGATTGAGACTGGTTATGGATGGAAACAGACAAGATGTATATAAAAAACATGAATGCCTGTTGGTGGCTGGTGTTGGCCTCTTCTAACAATCCTCTGCATGTAGGCAGGAAACTGCACTGTAGTTTATTGATATAAATGGGGGATATTTACATAGCTTTTTACAGTTTCTGATGTAATTTAGTGCTTTTGAGCATTGCTACTATTACAACATTACAAACAATATTAGTTTTAAGGCATTCAAGTTTCATGTCAGATGTTAACATGGCATTAAAAGAGAAAGGTCGTATTTCCACAGCACCATATACACGTTTAATGTTTGCGTAATCTATGTTTGCGTGATATTTTGCATGAAAGCCACTTGAACATTAAATAAACAAGCTTAATCAGCTGCATGTTTGGCCAAGACTATACCAAGAAAGCATGGGGGGGGGGAAATCAATAAAACAAGATGATCTCTGTGTAAAATCATTCATAAAGATTGTGTGTTTACTGAACTATTGATTGCCTGAGCGATTCTATACTTCTCCTGCTTGGGTTATTTTGAACTTGGGTGTTATCTCTGATGTGTGGGTTGTTTGAGTCACGTAACATTATACAGTAGCATGTGTGGATTAAATCTAGTCATGTTCATACATAGAGATGTGTGAGGCTGAGTAACTTTTGTTGCCACTAATACCCCATCCATCCATTTTCTTGCACTTCTCTGATTCAGGATCACAGAGGAAGCTCTGGAGGCCATCCCAGGGCGAGAGGTGGGGCACGCCTCAGAAAAGAGGCCGGTCACAGGGCTAACACAGAGAGACGGATGCTCACGTTTGCACCTACGGGGAGTTTAGAGTCCCCGTTTAAGCTAACCCCACGCATGTCTTCAGACTGCGTAAAAAACAAAACACTAACAGTAGCAAATTCATTTTAAAAAAGATCTGCAAAGATACAGCGAAATAGGACACATAAAAACCAGTTAAGACGTGACATGAGAGTCGATGAGGGCTTCCTGGGGATTCAAACTTCAACTCTCAAAAAATCTCTTCACGTCAGGGCAGTGCAGCCCGCGACTATAACAACTGGCCTGTTCAGCAGCATCGATTCCTCCTGTGCATTTCTGCCCACTTTTTTCACTGCAATTTTTTGGGTTTATCGGTGAGAAGATAAAAAACGATCATTTCAGTATCACACTTAATAATCATAGTATCGATACAGACTTACAAATGTCAGCAAAATCCTGGAAAGGGATTGCTTAAAGGTATAAGTTGTCAATTTTTGGGGACAAATATGATTGCCTGACTACAAAAAGAGTCCTAGCATTTTATTTGTTTCTTGTTTTATGGCTGGAATTGCATGAGAAACACATGGACATCATAATCCTGTAATTAAAACATAGTAATCCAGGCAAAGCAAAAATACTGGCAACACCCCTTACATAGTTTCCTTGTAGACTCTGCAGGATTCCCTGCAGAAATCTAAATCAGGCCTCAGTGTAACCTGAAATTATATTAAGAATGACTTTTTTTTTTTCATTTCATTCAGCCTGACATTTGTCTTTTATGACATATCAATTCCCAGAAACATACATACTCTCAACTACAATGAAGTCTGTGTAAAAGAAGTGCTGATAGAGCAGTCTAGAGGAAAGACAATGTAGAACAGCCACTGCAACTATCAGCTTTCTGATAGAAATGTTACCAAGAGCTCCGGCTAGATATCAGGTGCACCAGTAATTCTGGCAGACCAACTGATCTAAATAACATCCCATACTAATTAATGGCTCAGCTGCCCTGTATCTGCAAGCCAATTTGCAACCCACCTCCACCCCAGCTTTTCCTTTTATCCTGCCGAACTTAATCAGCATCACGTCTGTTGTTATTGAGGTCTGTTCTGTGCCGGAGTCTTGCTACTGAGCCCCGGAACAGAGCACAAAACACCAATCCGTAAGGACTCTGAAAAAAGCAATGCATAGTACATAGAGAGTTAAATGCAAGCAAAGCAGGTAATCTCACATTTAATTTGAAAAACAGAGACAAATCTGAAAAATAATGAGGTCTGTACGATGGTTTAGGAGAAGAGCATCTACCTGCTGTCAGGATTTTTAGTTATGTGGGGTTTTGAATGCATGCATAACTGTGTTACTTTTCTGTAATGGTTCCCGACTGAGCGGCTGGTAAAACGCATCAGATCCACCCAGCGCATCGTCTCCCTGGGTGCTCGTCTAAAAAAAAAAAGAAAAGAAAAGAAAAGAAAATGCAATAAATCTGTGAGGTAAAGGCTACGGTTCATCACATGTCTCCCCACATGCTTTATATCTCTTCCACGTTTGCATCCCTCCCCTAGTTACAGCTCATTAAAGTAACAAGTTTAGCCCTGATGATCATGTGCACCATCACACACCTAACCTTTAAGTTAAAACAAAAAAAAAATCATCTCACAACTTGTTTTGGCTGCGGACCCTCCTTAATTAACTACAATCATACCAATGTGGCATTTCAATGTGACTTAGATCAGGTCAGCCTCTATTTTTTTCCCCCAATTGTGAATCAGGGCCTGAGGTGTGGAGGGAGCAATGATAATTATGATAAGTGATTTGTGCCCGCTCATGCAACTCCTCGAGGTAAGCCTCTTTGATGTCCTTTGCTTAGCTGCCTCACTTATTTTCCTCTGCTAAGCTTGCATTCTCATAAAGACACCACTTACTGCTCTAATAGTGCTACTTTTAATCTCAGGGGATTGGCCTTTTTTTCCTTTCTTTTTTTTTAACCTGATTGCTGTTTTACTGTGAATTGGATTGTTTTAGGGGAAAAGCCACTTGTTCCAAACTCTGTAACTGAACTTTAGTGTTTCAGTTTGTTTGACTGAAATTGGAGACTGAAATACGTGGAGGGTTTTGCAGGGACAGTGAGAGTAGCAGCAGTATCAGCCACCAGGTGACCATTCTAATGGCTACACACTGCCACCCAGCCCTTCAATTCTCCTCCTCAGTGTTAAAAAGAGGCTGGCGGGCATGCATTTGATATGTTAAAGGTAGATGGCTGAAGAGTGCTGACTTTGCATAGTACTCTAAAGATAGAGGAGGATATATGGAGGTAGAGGGAAAGGGAGGGGGAGGTGGTAAAGAGATGCTGAACTCTCCCTCTCGTCTCCTGGAAGCAGGCCAAGTGTGGACCTTCAGAAGGCTTGTTAATGATGCAGTGTTGCCAAGTGGCAGATTTTTAAAAGCTGCTTGCCATAAATCTTGCTCTCCATCTGAGCGTACATGTCAGCACAGGCACTGACAGGTGCCATGTGGCGACAAGTGCCATCGTCAACACCCATCTCCCTCATATTGCCCTCCCCCTCATCATCCCCTCCTCCTGGAGTATCACACAGTCCGGTGGCAAAGTATAAATAACACCTTGAGATACTGTGAGAGCGCTGGAACAGAGCAGAATTTGTCTCCAGGTCTTCTAATAATGAAAAGTTTTCGAAGTGTCCCTCAAATTTGGCAGCAATTTCCTTCTCTGCTCAGGTGTCAGCGATGAGGTGTGTGCTGGAATGTAGCGAGCATGTTTGTCCGTACGAGCGCATGAATAATCCATCCGTGTTGTGTGCATGTGTATCCGAAAAAGAGCCCCAGGTACAACCAGTTCCTGCCCTCCTGGGAAAAAATGATCAGGTTTGGGAGAGCCATCAAGTTTTGCAGTACACTGAGCAGCTCAGTCAATATTTCTACTGTTATCGGGAGTGACTCACACAGGTTTACTTTCTGGAGCATTATATTTTAAGCTGGCAGGAAAGGTGATGTACCTTCTCGACACAATACGCTTATTTTCTTGCCATTGTAATTTTGCAAGCACTATAACGACTGCTCATTTTACAAGTGAGTGTGTGATTCTCTCTACTCTTGAGCAAGCGAATACCACGTTTTCCTTTTCAGCTCATTGCTGTGGATGTTTGGTAAGCTTTCAATAATAAATGTATTTAAGACAAACACTGTTCTTAAATTGTCATAAATATAGAATGTTTTCAGATGAAATCACAATCGATAAGGAATGAAATACACGGAAATTCAAATCAGTGCAGTGATGTTGCTTTATCTGGTGCTCGTAATGCCTAGTCAGTTTTGCCAACTTAGCAATTTTGTCGCTATATTTAGCGAGTTTTTAGACCCCCTTAGCGACTTTTTTCTAAAAAACAGACTAGCGACAAATCTGCTCTTACTTGCAACAAGCAGCATCTAAAAAGGAATAACTTTTTTCTTCTGCTTTCCAATTATTCAAGTCATCTTAATTGATATATCACATTTAAAACAACAGCATAAGCTATCACAGTGTTTTAGCTAGCTAAAAGGAGAGTGAATTTTAGCTCTGACTAGATGAAAATGGCTCACTAACCCATGGTGTCTGAAAATAAATCCGTAAGGATGGTTTTTAACAGTCAAATAGTATGTGTGGAACAAGAAAATCTCACCCGTTCAAGAACTGGGACCAAGGGGACACCTCAGTGACTCAGTGCCAGCGCTAGCAAACAGCAACAAACGCTTGATAGTCAAGGTTATATGTTATTGTTTTACTGTCAAAGTTTAAAACACAAGACAAGTAAGTCCAGATATTTAGCAGTTTAGCGTATCTTATAAATGCCATTAGCGCCAATAGTGAAACTAAATTGAGCAGGAGGGAGGCTATAATTATTACTGTACTGTGAAGGAAAAATAAAAAATGAATGCTCTCATTTTTATCTAAGTATCTGGCTGTCTATGAATTTCTTTCCTTTTTTTTTTTAACAGAATTTGTTTCTAAAGGCAGTCAAAGGAATACTTAATGAATAAGTGTTATATTTTTTGCAGTACCAGTTTTCCGTTGCATATGGCACCCTCTGGGATCTGACCGTCTGTCTGCCACTACTGCCAAAATACGCTCAAAAATAGATTTAGGACTTAATCTGGTCACTGGTCAAGAAGTAAAGGTAGAGCAGGTCTGTCTGTAAAATTACACTTTAATAGTTCTATATTTATATTCTATATGGATGAAACAAATCTAATATGATACAAGCACCTTTAAATCTGCCTTATGCACTGAGCTCACAGGCTTATGCTAAGCTAAAGTTACTGCCTCCTGGTTTCCAGAATATGAGACTGCATACTGTTACTTTCAAGAAAGAAAATAAGAAAATTTAGCAAAATGTTCACATATTGCCGTTTTACTAGCAGTTAAGCTGTATTATTGACTACATGCAACTAAAGCTTCATTGCTAAGAAGTATTTGCTGTAATATTATATGCTCTGGCTCTAATTCTAATAGCAGTTCTAGGGTTTATACATGCAGTTCTTCCAAACTGCATGCACTCTACACATTTTTTTTTTGCGGCATTAAAAGTATGCTAAAAGGGCATTTAACCGTGCAACCAACCGCTTCCCCTGTAAATGAGAATGTAAACCTGTGATAAGTGTTGGACAGTGTGGAGTCTTTGATAGAAAGGCAGCTGAGAAATGGCTCCTTTACCTCTTCCTCTCTCTCTCTCTCTCACTTTTGCTCTGACTCTCTCTTCAATCTCTGTAATGCAGAGAAGAGCCCTGAGATCTTTTATTTGTGCAGACACAAGCAAAAAGCTGCATTAAGAGGACAGAGGACATTGGAGAAGTAAGCTGATGAGGAAAATCAGGGAAGAAAAATGGGGAAGAATGTCTCCGCTTCACCTTTAGAAAGAGAGCTCTGTAAATGCAGGCATAGGCTGCTCCCCTAATATAACACAGTCTTAAACAAGCTATTAGAAACAGCAGTGAAATGCACTTCGCTACTCAGTTTTTTTAAGATTATAAATCCAGCCAATTTGATTTCCAGGGAATCAAATAATGCTGCTTTGTCGTGCTTTGGCATTTTGCAGATATGTGCATCCTTCGATGTCCTGGATTGGCAGCCTGGATGCTCTTGTTTACGTCAAAGTTGGAACGCCTAATCTCCAATTTGAAAAGCTAGCAACGTCTCAGTACGAAATTGGGTCCAAAGACCATTAATCAATAGACAATGGCATTGTTCTTGATTGTCTAGCAGTTAGTTT
Organism: Hemichromis elongatus; assembly: GCA_015108515.1. Taxonomy (NCBI): domain Eukaryota; kingdom Metazoa; phylum Chordata; class Actinopteri; order Cichliformes; family Cichlidae; genus Hemichromis; species Hemichromis elongatus. The sequence goes on from VUQR01022686.1 coordinate 34,572, forward strand.
GTGCGTTTTTTGCTTTTCTTTTTAACTCTACTTTCAACACTTCAATTTAGGTGCCAAAATTAGGTTGAAGAAACCATCTTGTTTTGGATTAAAAAATTTACTAATAGTAACCCTGCACATGGCAGCATTACGGTTGTAGCTACACAGTGTCAGAGACTATTACAGTATCATTATTGTGGCTGCATTAAGGCATCAGCACAAGTATTTGCCAATCTGAGAAGAAAGACGGGCTCCTCTGTTGCCCTTTACCCATATCTAGAGGCTGGCTAGAAACTCTGGCATAAGAAAGCAATGCAACGCATATGATAATAACGCTATAAGGATGGTGGGTGTTTGTCTGTCAGTGTGTGTGCATGAGTGTGGGTGCACATACTGTATGTACAAGTAGGCATATAGGTGAATCGGTATTTCTGAGTCACTCGCCCTGCCTTGTATTGTTGGGGGACGCGTGGGAGTGATTCACCATTGTGCCTCCGTATCTCTGTTGCCAGCTTGGCTGTCCCTTCACTGCTGATCTGTGAGATTTAGAATTGCTCCCAGAGTGCTTTTCTAATCTTTTCTCGTTCTCTTTTCAGGAGAAATGTAACCTGCAGTCAGAGTATTTCCCTTTGGTGGCTTCATACATGTTTTAGTGGCTGTTTTTAATTTTTTTCTTTTCTTTTTAACCTCAAGAGTAATGGATTGAAATGTTTGTCTGGAGTATGAAACACATTACGTTGTTTCTCTTTTTATTTCTGTTAAGCTTGCCATGAACTCCCTCCTGTTCCTTACGAACTTGATTTAAGAAATGCAGTGAGGTGCTGTGTCAGATGTCAGTGCAGCAGATTTTTTTAATAAGCTTGTTAATTTCATTAAAACAGAGCTTGAGGGATTTCTGGGAAGGGGTGCTTGACATCTCACAAGCATCACAACCCTGGGCTTCAGTCTGCTCTGTAAGTGGTCTGCCAACTCATAAAAAATACATTGGACAGTGGGCAGTCTGCTGATGAGAGGCACTTTCTTCTGTCTCTGTTTGCCTGACGTCCAATTAGCTTTGAGAAACAAGCTAACCCGTAGCTGCCATTTAGCCCAAACCACCAACAGCGCCTCCAAGATATCGAGACATGACATAATGAATGCAATCAACAATAATTAGGGGGAATGATGGGCTCTCACTTTGAGGCGTCATTAAGAAGGAAAGGCTGGTGCTGCACTGCCAGTGACCTCTACCTCCTTAAACACTCCCCGCCATCAGGAAAACGGACCTCCCGCTGCGTCATAATCTTTCATGTAAGACATTTCACAAAACTAGGAGATTCTTAAAGGGACTTAACACCACAATAAAAATATTACTAATAAAGCTGTTTTGCTCAAGTTGTTTGGATTAATTTCTTAAGCCTAATTAGAAGTATTAAAAGCACAAACACTGGGTTGCATGTAAGTCTGCTTCAGCTTAAATAAGGTACAAAAAACAATAAGAGATTTCCACTCAAACATACATTATAAATGACAACATCCCTGGTATTGTGATAAACCTGAATGATTTATTTTCAGAGTTTCCTGAATTCATAGTAAGCTTGATTTTGGGGGGACATGTCCTATATGTAAAAGCTGGACTAAAAGGGGGTTTAAAGATGTTCATTATGACTTCTCAACGGTGCACAGTACGTCGCAGATTTTTTAATAGTGTGTGAAAGTTAATTCTTGACAATACACTCAGTGGCCACTATGTTGGTTACACTTTTTTTCCAGTGTTAAAAAAAATATTTAATCAGCCAATCAAAGTCCAGCAACTCAATTCACTGATATAATCATGGTCAAGATGATTTGCTTAGGTTCAAACCAAGCTTCAGAGTGACTTTGAATGTGACATGGTTGTTGGTGCCAGATGGGTGGATCAGACTATTTGAGAGATTACACTCATTACAACCAAGGTATGCAGAAGAGCATCTCTACAGCAGCAGAAGACCAAACTGGTTGCTGTTCCTGTTAGCTAAGAATAGGAAACTAGGCTATAATTCACACAGCCTCACCAAAACAATAAGAGACTAGAAAAACTGGTCTGGACTGTGAGATGCTATCATGTCAACATGGACCAAAATGTGTATAGGAATATATAGTAGTAGTAGTAACTTTATTGTCCCCAATGGGAAATTGGTTTGCAGTATGTCCATACAAAGAGACACAATAAAACAAACGGACACAACATATGCACGCAGAAATAAGCCCAGAAGAAACAGCCTAAAGTGACATCACACACACACAAAAAAGCTGTGGAAAGGCTTACCCTTACATTATGAGAAATGAGGGATGCTGTAATTTAATAGTTTAACCATTGCAAAAAAGCAGTGACACAATCAAAGATGAAGAAAGTAGAGAGGAGTACTTGGAGGCTAGGTGTACTGGAAACTGAGGGGTCGCAAAGGAAAAGGCTTGGTGAGTTGTATCTGAGGCGGGACGCAAAGGAAGGAGAAAATGGCTTTGTATTGATTGGCTGGGAAGGGATATCGAGCTGGAAATGATGTGCAGGGTGATTAAGGAAACAGATGAAAATGTACTTATGAGTGAAGAGAAGATGGAAGGAGTACTTTGAAGAGCAGAGTGAAGAAAATGGGAGAGAGGAGGACAGTTAGTGAATCGGGAAGTGCAGGAGATTAGAAAAGAGAGAGTGAGTGCAGCTATGAAGAAGATGAAAAGTGGAAAGGTGGTTGGTCCAGATGATATACCTGTGCAAGTATGGACATGTCTGGGAGACAGGGAAGTGGACTTGATAAACTGACACATCTTTTACCAAGGATGTCTGATGAAGGGAGGAAAGGTGTACTGGTGCTAAAGGTTTTTTGCTTTGTAGAGAGTTGATGGAGAAGTATAGAGCAGGTCAGAAGGAGTGTCACTGCATCTTTGCGGCATATGTTAAGGTGCTAAAAGAGGAACTGTGTTACTGAATGAGGAAGTCACGAATGATAGAGAAGTACGTGAAGGTAGAAGTAAGACAGAATTCAAAGTGTGAGTAGGACTGCATCAGGGATCGCTCTGAACCCCTCTTTCTTTGCAGTGGCGATGGACAGGCTGCCAGATGAGTCATTTATGATATTTTTAGAGCACATTCTGATCTGTAGCAAAAGTAGGGAGGAGTTGCAAAGGGAGCTTGGAGAAGTCGAGGTATGCTCCAGAGAAAAGAGCAACGAAAATCAGTAGAGGTAAGGCAGAATATGTGTGTGAACGAGAACGAGACAGGTGCAAAAAGGGAAGATGCCTAGGCTGAGCGGTTTGCAGACAAATTTAGAGGGGCAAGGTTGAGATGGTTTGGACATGCAGAGAGGAGGTTAGTGGATGGTGAAAACAGAGCTGCCAAGCAGGAGGAAAAGAGGAAGACCACAAGATCACAGAGAAGATTCATGGATCTTGTGAAGGAGGACACACAGAGGGTTGGTGTGACAGAAAAGATTGTTAGAGACAAGGTGAGATGGAGGCAGATGATCCCCTAAAGGTGACTGTTAAAAGGAGCAGCTAAGAAACTAAAAAAAGGACTGTTAGGGAGCTACAACATCTGTCAGACTAGAATGGTACAACATTTGTCCCTCAGAAGTCCAACCTATGGTCTCCTCCTCAGTTCCCAGAGGTTTACAGACTGCTGTTTAAAGAAAAACGATGCAAGCTGCTTCTGAGATATATTGCTGCAATCAAATTCATTGTAACCTCATTTTTTTCCCTTAAAATGTATTTACTCTTGCAAATACTAAAGTCCTCCAAAAAGCATTGATAAAAAAATAAAAAAATAAAATATAAAATAAGCATTAATTTCAATGCATAGAATCACCAGTCGAATATAGTAATAACAGACTTATAGATTTTAAAACCTTTTCTTTACTCTGGAAGTTACACTATAGTACGACAGAGTATTAGGGCCACGTTAAGAAAAAAAGGTGTCAGTTTTGAGATTTAAGCTGAAATTTCAAAACATAAAAATAGTATTTTGCGCAAAAAGTCAAAACGTGGAGATTACAGTTGTCATTTCAAGCCAAACAACTGCCAGGGCTCCTATACCCTCTACAAAACCTGTAGATGGGTTAGTGAAACATTTGGACCAGCTGTGATACAGCAGGCATCCTCTGTGTTGCGCGAGGGTGTGACCATCGACATCCTAGCCTCTGCCAGCCTTTTGTACAAATCCGACCAACTCTTCAACTTTTGTGTATTTTTTCCTTCTAACATGGCTGACGTCGTGTGGTTTGCGGTTTGCACAGATGCAAATTTGTACACAGCAGTTAGATATCAGCCTGTCTGTGGATAATTCAATTAAAATCAGACAAATCTGAAAAAAAAGGTTCCCACCTGGCCCCTCAGAGTGAGCTGTTATTTTCTAAGATTTTAATTTTTAATTGGATAGCTTTCACTCACACATTTGTCATTCTTTGAGTAGACAGAATTTCAAACTGATAATTGACAATTATTTAAAAATGAAAAAAAAATCAACCTGATACCAAAATGTAGGTTGTTTTTTTTTACTTTTTCACCACTGAAGTATCAGAAAAGATCCAGGCCTCTGCAACTCTACATCCTAGACAACAAACGGATGAAGTTTTGCTGTTGAAACAACGATAAACTGTTCAAACAAATTAAAGGAAAAATTTTTTAATCAGAGTATAGAACCGAGTCAGTTAAATATCTGGGAAAATGGGTGCCAGTTTAGGTTAGTGGGAGAGCAGGTGATCCCATGCCCCATGAGCAGCGGCCCGGGTTTGAGTTCAACCTGTGGACCTTTGCTGCATGTCTTCCTCTCTCTCTCCCTGCTTTACTGTCTGTCTTCACTCTTACTATTCAATAAAGGCAAAAATGTCAAAAAGCCACCTGCAGGCCACTGGTGTGAAAGAAGCAGACCTCATGAGGGTGGCCTGAGGGCTTGACGCCCTCTAGTGGTCCCTGGCAGATGTGACGGAGTCTGGAGAAGCCAGATGGAGAATGTTATGCAGCCTGTAGCATCATTCAGCATCACCTGTTCAGTGATAGACACACAGACCTCTACGGGCTCGGCAAAGACACCCTGAGATAACTGCAGATGAAAGTTTTGGACTGACTCAGTTCACCTGTGTGACATCATGTTTTGGTCCATCCAATATCACCATGTTGCACCTCAGACTGTCTGGAGCAAAGTGATGCCCTGGTCCAGAACTTGAAGGAGATCCTCCAGCAGAACCATTCTGAAACGCTGCAATGACATTTTTAGCTACCCGGACTAGCCTCCCCCATCACTTTTCAGTGTCTTTGAATTCAGTCTTCTGTCGGTTTATAAGTTTCATCTTCATCAAACAATGTGGCATCCCTTCGTTCCAGTCATATTAGAGTAGATATCAGCACGATTTTGTTTCCAATGAGCTCTGACGTGTTTTCGGTGTTCCTTTAATTTTATTGAGCAGTTCCGTGATACTGAAAGTTGAAAATCGTTCTGAACAAAAACGAGATTTTAGATAGTGACAGCTGAAAATTGGCTGTCTCCTGTGGTTAGCAGGCATAAAATATAAAAGGATTAAAAGCATTTACGTTTTTAACACACTGCTCAGGTTGTTAATATGATGTATAAGGGTAATATTATCTTTTTTTTTTTTTTTTTTGCTTTAAAATAAAAAAAAAAATTTTTTAAAAAACAACAAAAATAAAAAAAATAAAAATTCAAA
>VUQR01022686.1:40245-53629 GCA_015108515.1 Hemichromis elongatus
TGCTTTACAATCAAACAAAACATTGGATAGAAAACCAACAAAATTGAAAGTATTAAATATCCAAATCTAATTTCAACGACTGACACCAAGTCTGAACTCCCTGCTGTACCAAACACCAACCATGATTCCTAATTCTCACCTACACTCTAAAACCAAACCTTAACCCTCACAAAATGAGTGCTGTGGGCAGGAGTGGCCTTGGGCAGGGATTGTATTACCAGGCTGGTGAGGACAGCTACTTTGCTTATTGTCCACCTGACGGATGCATGCGTAGGTAGGGAGGTCACAAAAAACTGGAAGGCGTGTACTCAGATACTCGTGGACAAGTGAAAAACCTCAAACTCAAATCATTCCTCACAAAGACATCCATAAATGTAGTCTCTCTTTCTCTCGCTCACACACTTACATCTTGAAAGAAGCACAGTAATAAACAGGAAAAAAGAGATCACAGATTTAAAAATATAGACTTCAGTTTATTGCACAATCGTTGCTGGAGACTGAGGAGTGTGAGAGCCTGTCTGTTACACAGGAACACTAATGTCGCACAGACATGTGAACTACAGCACAGGAACAAACCGTCTGAGTTCGTGCACATTAATTGGCAAGCACACAGACTGGATAACGAGGCACTCTGGGAATGCAATCAGCATCCCGTCTGTGCAACAGGCGAAAGTAAACGGGACAACATACAGATTTCATGCTTGCATGGGTTCTACAGGAGAGCTCATACACACATGTGTACATACATGATGTGGGGATCTAAATAAATAACCCTGGAGGATAACTGCAGACCAGCAGTGACAGTATTACCACCAGTTAGTTAAGTTTCATTTGGCTGCAGTTCAGCTACAGTAATGCCTGCATTAGTGAACATGAACTTCCACTAGATGGAGCCACACTCACTCATTTGACACATTTAAAAAAGCCATGCAGATATGGAGACAATAACAGACAGACCCTCCAGAAAGCTCCCTTCATCCTAAAGGAAAGGGCTTGTCTCATTACCTGTACACATAGACCAGTGTCATTATAGGATCCACAGAATAACAGCAATCATTAATAATCATTATATAACAACACAGGTGATCCATTATAAACAGGTTGTTAACAGGCTGTCCGGCACCTGTGTAATATTTAAAAAAACAAAAAAACAAAACAGGTTTTAGATTTGTTAGTGATGCGTTTATACATCATGTCTTTTCTTTTTTCATTTAACATACAGACAAAAGGACGAAGACCAATTTTCTGACCGGGTCCCACGCCTGCAACATGGTTTTCAGAGAAATGCTCCACCTTCCTTCGCCCTTGCGCCCACCCTGCCAGCTGGGTTCCCAGCGTGAACAGACCGGACCAAAGAGGGCAGGTGAGTCTCGCGTCCATGTTTCAGACAGCAGCGGTCAGGCCTCAGATGTTACAGCTACTGTTATGGCACCCTGAGAAGCGGGAGACTCAGGATGTTGGGAGAGAGCCCTCCGTTACAGCGGATCAGAGAGCCGTTTGACAAACACAAATTGACTTCACTGTTACGTATCCTTCGGCTGATAATGCATAGATAGACCAGTGGTAGTCACGAGGTATTTGCATGCCCGCCAAGATTCCCCTGCTATGGTCGCGCATATCTTTCCCGTGTGTCTTTAAAAAAGCGGTTACATTTAAATGATCAGAAGCATTCTTAGTCAGGGCCACAAAACGGTCAAACAACTCTACATTTGAACAGAAACCAATGCCAGTCTTATTTTTCCCCTGTGTTTTTCACATACATATGATCATAGCTATTCAAATACATAACTCATATCGATCTGAAGCTAAACATCGAGCCACGTCTGCGTCTCTCATTACCCGCCAAGCACCAGGAGTCCACGGACGATGGGCTAAATCTGGTCAGCCAGTCCTTAGCCTTTAGACAGACGTCCCTTTATGTCAGAATTTATTAAAAGTTGAGTTTTCAGGCTGCTACAAAGGCTGGAATACACATTTTCCCGCTTTCAGTTTATTGGAGGTATAAAAGACATCTAAATGGCACACAGCCTGCAGGCTAAAGTTAGTTTAATTTGTGACCTCAACACTGACCAAAATAACTGAATTTGGGTCTGAACTGCTGGTTCTCTGAGGAGTTTGTAGTGGGTTTCTTTACAACCACGTTTAGCTGTAAAAGGGCATCTTTTTCTCTACGTCTTTCCATCTTACCAAATCTTAACTTTGGTAAAGTCTTCTTGAGCATCTTCACCGGGTGGGTAATCCCATTGCTTCCTGTCTTTCTTCCTTAATCAAGTGTGTGTTTTAAAAAATGAGTCACTGTATATTCTTCTGCACTGTATATAATCTACATAAATGTATTTACATTATTTATATGGACTTTAAATGTATTTCAGAATTGACTGGAATTCAAAGCCCTTTGGAGAACGATGAACAGTGCAGTTCGTTTTGATTGTGATGCATGGCCTCCGATCGCTTCACATCCTCTTCCCGCAGGGGGTAACGCCGCACTCCAAACCCCACTTCCAACTAACCACACAGTCATTTCCAGGGCCGAGTGGATGATCAGTTGCTGGCTACAGTGAACTAACAATCAGCTAACACTATGAGACATCAGTTTCTGTTTCACAGCTACTTTCATGCATTTTTTTTTTCATTCAATTGCCAAAAATACATTAACTTCAGCTTTTACATTGTACTCATAATCATCACTGTAAGAGTGAGACTAGCAGACAAATATCTGACTTTTTAAATGAGGACAAGGCCATATAGTCAGATTATGTTGAAGTTAATGCATGTCATACAGACTCTGGGAAATCCTTCTTTATCTGTGAGTCAGTGTTAGAGGAAGCAGACGTTGCTAATTTGGCGAGATGAAGTCAGGCTGACATGGCTGGCCACTAGCCTGTGTGCGGCGGTGAATATTGGCGTGAGAAACAAACCCAATGCTTTAAAAAAAAAAAGAAAAAAATAAAGTGAAGTCTACGTATGAACTGAGACTTCAAATGCCAGTCCTGAACATGACTGAAGAGTGCGACGATTACTTTTACACAACAGAAACAAGCCTGGACACACACACACGAACGTGCTGTGACTCATACATGACAGGGAGGCGAGTTTGGAGGGGTTCATTCCTGCTTATGTAGGCCAGCCACCACTTTAAAAATACTAAACATCTATTCAGGCTTCAAGAAAAGTGCAAGCAAGTACAGATAAATAAATAAATAAATAAATAATGTGGTTAAAAATGACTGACCACTGAACAATATTTAGGGTCAATATATAATGTACACATCTAAACACAGTGCATCTACATTCATGCCTGAGGACATAAATAACTTCAGGACAGACCTGCACCTGTCTTAAAGGTCACATTGCAGCTGTTTTCCTCGCCGAGCTGCGACGTGTAAAGACAGATCTTTTTCACTATGTGACTGAGAAGTCACATATTGCAGGGAGGGAGGAAAATCTGTTTGCAGAGAAAGTGTGGAGCTAATCCTCCGGATTTGCATGGTTTAAATAAAACAATGGATTTTCTTTGACCTCTTATTTGACCTGTCAGCCAGAGCGATCCTGCACTGCAATGATGTAAACTGTTTAAGCAGCTGACACGCACATTTAAATTAATTCAAATGAATAAAAACAAACATTAAATATAATCTATCTCTTGATTAAATATATATCCTTATGTGTTTGGGGTCAGAAGACAAATAACTATAAATAGCATTAATAAGTCATTCCCCCTTTACTTCTCAGCACTGCCACATATAGTTTTATATATTATGTGCACATTGTGGCATTTCAGTGTAAAACAACTAAGCACATTCGATGGCTTTTATACACAACTGTGCAGAAGACTCACAAAGCGCTCCGCCTCTACCTTTAAAACATAATTACGTCTCGCACAAATGGAAACGATGGTCTTCCAAACAAAGGGAGGTCATAATAAATGCATAAGACCAATCAACTGGGAGTTGGCTGGACTCAAGCAAAAGTTTGGCAAAGGCAGCTCATAAACATCAGTTTCTTTGCTGATTTAAAAATGCCTGAATTTCTTTGGCACTGGTGCAAACAATGCTGATAACACTGCTCAACAGAGCCCATTTGGGACGTCTCAGCAGGTAAACTCATTGCTGGCACACTTCAGGAATGAGCCCCTCGCACACCTTCGGTAAGGACCATTCAGATGACAAAGAGAGCAGAGAAGAAAAAGAGCAGTGGCAGAAAACAGGGAACTAAACAGTCCTGTAAAATTCCGTCTGTTGGACAAAGTTAAAACTTTGTACATGTGGAAAAACAAAGGTGTGTGGGAGTGCGTGCTGTGGGTGTGGATGTGATGTGAGATATGGATGTGCAGCACAGGTGCAGACAACGACGGTCATATCATTTAGACGAGGGGTTTTTAATCTCATTTGGGGTCAGGGAGCCTTTACCCCAGGAATACACCAGTCGCTGTTTCTCATGCAAAACGACGTCGGGTTGAGGGCCGTTTCATTTGGTCTGCATAGTGTTTATTTTTAAAATAGCGCTGGGCTGTATGAGCGCAAATTTCTACAGGATGGTAGATTCTGGCTCTATAACTGTATTATTATTATTATTATTATCACTTCTTTTCCTACATGATCAGTTCTTTATATAGCTTAACGATGGCTTTCTCCTCTGTCAGGCACAGATGATTCTCTCATCAGTAAAAACATCTGCTAGCCTGAGTAACAAATTATCTTCGCCTCCTTTGTTTTCTTGTTGCTGTGAGCAGTCATAGGCTAGGATCAAAGCTGTGAGACCAGAAATCAAGCAAAAAGACTTAAGATTAAGGAACAAAACAAAACAAAAACAGCAAACACCGATGCTAGCTTGGACGCAAGTTATTTTGGAACACCTCCCGGTCTTTTACGCCTCAGGGGTAAAAAGTTAGAAGATGAAGAAGGAAGAATGCTGTACAGAGTTTAGTGAGGAGATGAGATGAGTCCTGGCTCATAGTGAAAGTTAACTACAGACTGGGGAAGCACAGCTGAAATAGTGAGGAAATCTTTTAAGAAGGTATTTAGCAGTGAGTGTTACGTGAAGTTGGACATTAACGAAGGAGAAAAGAACTTGTACTGATTGGCTAGGTGGAGAGATTCAACTAGGAAAGATGTGCAGCTTGATTAAGGATTGAAGTGGAAATGTACTTATGACTGAAGAGAGTGTTGAGAAGGTGGAAGGAGTACTTTGAAGAGCTGATGAGTGAAGAAAATGAGAGCAAGGAGGAAAAATGGAGGACAGTAAGTGAATCAGAACGTGCAGAGGATTAGAAAGGAGGGCCTGAGGGCAGCTATGAAGAGGCAGTTGGTCCAGACATACATATGGAGGTATGGAGATGTTTGAGAGAAAGGGCAGTGGACCTTTAATCAGTTTGTTTACCAAAGCCCTGAAGAGTGAGAGGGTGTCTCAGGAATAAAGAAAAAGTGTACTGGTGCTGATTTTCAAGAACAAAGGTGATGTGCAGAGCTGTAGTAACTACAGAAGGATGAAGATGATGAGCCATGCCATGAAAAAGAGAGGTGATAATAATAATAATAATGCATTGGATTTATATAGCGCTTTTCAAGGCACCCAAAGCGCTTTACAATGACATTATTCATTCACGCTCACATTCACACACTGGTGGAGGCAAGCTACAGTTGTAGCCACAGCTGCCCTGACCAGTCAGCAGCAGTATGGCTTCATATCGAGAAAGAGCACTACAAACGTGATGTTTGCTTTGATAGTGTTGATGGAGAAATATGGTAAGACATTGTGTCTTTGTAGATCAAACGATACGATAGGGTCCCAAAAGAGTAACTATGTAACTGCATGAGAAAGTCAAGAGTGACAGAGAAGTACGGGAGGGCGGTGCAGGACATGTATAAGGATAGATAGACAGCGGTGAGGTGTGCGGTACGAGTGACAGATGGCTCCGAGGTTGGGGTGGGAATTAAGTCAGTAAAAGGCAGAAAACACATGTGTGAATGAGAGGGAGACGGGCGGAAAGGTGAACGAGTAAGAAACGTAGGTTAGTTTAAATACCTGGTGTCAACCCTCCAAAGGAGCAGACAGTGCACCAGAGAGGTGAAGAACCGAGTGGAGCAGGTGGAGACGAGTGTCAGGAGTGATTTGTGACGGAAGGACAGCAGCAGGAATGAAGGGAAAGGTTTATAAGATGGTGAGACGTGCTGTGATGCATGGACCAGAATTGGGGTAGTGCATATACTGGACAAATCATGTTGAAGATGAAGCTGCCAGGCAAGAGGAAGACCCCACAGGCAATTCAGGAATATAAACTTCTGACTCTTTCCTTATAAATGTGCCATTTTGTCCTTTTTACAGCTTCAATCTTAAAAGCTGTGAGGTTTTGTCGTGAATTTTCCTCCCACTCACCCAGCCCCTTAAATTTTTATGAAACCTTCAGTGGCTTTATCACGCAGTGGTAACCTTGAGTTTGAAAAGTTAATACAAGCCCCTTCTCAAAACACTCCAAAGTACTTCTTACACAAAATGTTTTACCACATATAAACCGCTCCAAAAGTCACAGTAAGTGTTGTGCCTTTTTACTGCTATAGGTCTCTACCAATAACAAGACACAGTACCTACTTAAATTCATATTCAGATAAATTAAATTAGAATCAGTATACCGCCCAGCACTCTTTCAAAATTGACAAGACAGTCTTTGCATTCCTGGGTCTAACATCCCACCCTACACTGTGCATCTTAAAGCGGCTTCCATAAAAAAAACTCAGGACACAAAGCTGCTTCTGGGGCGTGTCGTGACCTGTCTGATGGAATCGTAAGTATTGTCGTGAGTGGGCGAGATCAGTTTCGCCAGCAGCATTAGTCTTGGAATGCAACACGGCCGAGCTCGGTGTATTCCTGAGGCTACAGGCATGAACATTTTTCCAATGTCTCGCTTATAATCCCAACACTGACAAACCACATGCTTGCTACCATTTCTACTCTTGCATGCCAAAATTATGAACCTTTAAAATCTAAACATTTTAGACACATATGTGTTAGTTTCTACTGGCCCAAAGATAACGTGGGTGTGATTAAAGAACACAAAAAAAAGTCTCCATCTGTAGATCACTAATTTTTAAGATCAAAACATAATTTAAGCAATTTAAAGGAAATTTATCACTAGATATTTTAGCTGTGGGTCGTGGACCCAGCTTTCAGAATCACTGATCGTTAGACGGTTTTAATCAACTACGTCAAGTAATCCTCAAGTAATCCTTCTATCATTATGTAAAAGGCTACGAGCTGTAACCTTTACCCAAGACATTATAGGGTTTAAAACTTGGTTAATAAATTAACTTTTTAAAATTTTCCACTCTTTTTATCCACTTGTGTAATAATGTGTGTGTGTGTGTGTGTGTGCACTTTTGCACCAAGTTTCTGGCAACTGAGCAAGTCAGAATGATTGTGCGTGTTACTCGACATACTTTTACCTGCATTCGCACAAATCTAGATGTATGAAGATATGAACATTCTAATTTTCAGCGCATGAAGTGAACACATGCACAGCATCAGTTCTTGTGATTCCCCCGTCCTTTCCCCTCCCTTTCCAGACACCCCCCTCCCCCCAGAGGTCTTTCAATGGTATGTTCCTGCTCTCCTTGTGAGGGGCCGGGGGGCTGCTGTGTGGGTCAATCTGAGGGGCAGTCGTAGCTGGTGATCCAGAGAAGGTCGTCCAGCACGCCCCAGTGCAGGTAAAGGATGGAGATCACCACCAGTACGTGCATGATCTGGTGGCTGTTGCACCAGTAATCGAAGAGACCCGGCCAAAAGCGCTCCGGAATGCGCGTGATGTTGATGACCCCGCCCAGCACGGCCAGTGCATCCATCGTGAGAAAGTGGCGTAGCGAGGTGGGACTGCCGCCGCCCACGCCCACCCAGCGGAGCAGGAAGAAGGAGAAGCGAAACAGAGCTTGCCAGGCGAAGGAGCGCAACCGCCGAACGCTGCTCCGAGCGGTGACGGCGCAGTAGATGGCGTGGCTGGACAGCAGGATGTAGACTAAAAGGGCCACAGTGCGGATAAATGGGTAGCACAGCAGCGTGGTGTAGACAATAGGCAGCGCTCCTAAGACACGAAAACAGACATAGGGAAGTCAGAAGAGCGATGAAGCCACGCCTCATAAAAGGCTGAATTGCTGACCCTTTGAAGCCGCGTGTGCACCTCTGTGCTTTTGGCCAGAGCTTGATGGTTTCATTAATCACAGTTCAACTGTGCAGGAAGGTGCCTGAAACAAACTCTCACTTCGTTTTTTTTATTTCACATTACAGGAAGTGGATGATGAGGTTACTGAAATAAGGCGGCAGTTCTCTATTCTAGAGAACTCAGAAGGAAGGCAATACTGACGGAGATTTGTGCAACTAAAAACAGAAGCATGTGGACTGTAAAACGTATTCAGGACCAAGTGTGTGAATCAACAAATCTGGACCTTTGGTTTTCTCTATGTTGTAATTAGGGGTCGGCCTCATAACAGTGGCATTCATTACTGTAATCATAGTCAAAAACTAATAAGGGTCCTTCATCAAAGTACTTGTTCAACAAGCTTAATCATGAATCAAAGCAATCTTGTTACCTGCTCCCATCCTAGTCTAGGTGAGTGACAGCAGGAGCTTGTGTGTGTGTGTGTGTGTGATCGTTTCAAGGAGGACGTAACACAGAAACAACAGAGAACGAGGCAGACTACATGGCTCAGACTAGGTGATTGTGAGCTTATTAGAGCAGTGTGGCTTGTAATGAACTTAGAAGACTGCTAATATTGCAGAGTGTGTCCCTCAGATTGCAGCGTTCAGTTCTTCTAATGTTTAACTGAGCTTTAAATGAACTGTTCCTAAATACAGCTACCAAATAAGCTAAGCTTTCTAGATGTAGATAGCTCAGTAAAATAAAGTAGTTTTTTTAGCAGAAAGGTAAAAATAAAAGAAAAAAGTAAAGGACCTGTTTTCAATTGAAACGTTATTATTTTGTAGACTGAAAGCAAGTTTTATTAAACTCACAGTCACCTTGAGCCGAGGGTGATGAATCCATTAGTCGAACAAGAAACAATTAATTGGTGGCTCAAATGTGATCATTAACTGTTTTCTTCTGATTCATTTAATTGCAAATGTAAAAAATTATTTGTAGGCAAAGAGAAAAAAATGAAGTGATCCTTGTTATATGTTATATTGTGTTAGACTCCCTCGTGTTTCTACTTTTCTCCTACCTTCTGTGTTCTCCTACCTGAGACCTCGTATTACTTTATTTATTTGACTTTTAATTGACTCATGTTTTACTGTAAAGGTTCGTTTTCTTACATGTTTCATTGTTTCCTGCCTTTGTGGGTTTTCTTTTCCTTTTGGACTTCCTGCCTTAATTATTCTCACGTTTGTTTTTTCCCCTGCTGTCCTCTGTCTAAAGCTATATTTGCCTTTGCCATTGTCTTCTTGCCTAATTCTCCACTGCTAATCATCTTCGGGTCTCTTATGTTATAGTTTTGTTATTTACATTTATATTGCTTTACTCTGTGCCTGCCCTGTCTGTTTAAATTCACTACTCCTGACATAGTTTTCTTTATGTTCACATGAAGCATATGCACTGGGACGTGTGTCCACTCGTCTGTCTGCATTCCCAGGAGCTGTTACTCTGTTCTTTTTATCATGTCAACCCTGTTCCTCGTTGCCTCCACCCAACCCTAGTTGTTCAGAGCCTCTAGACTTTGCTGCTAAACCTTTTGATGGAAAGGATTTCAGATCTGGCTATACCATAGGAATTCAGTACAATTAAGTGATGCCAACTGCTTTCATGGTATTTTCTTAATTACTAGTTGGGTAAAACTGTGCAACCAAAGCACAGGAGGTCACAAGTTAGTGTGCTAATAGTGCATGCCCTAACTCTGAATACACTGGGAGGGTTTTGCCGTGAAGGGCATCAAGCATAATAATCCTTGCCCATTCCAATACTCGGATGTTTATGTACCATTGTGGCGACAGCTCAGAAAATGTGCAGCCAACAAACGACTAATTGTAATTGTTCAGTGGCACTGCCAGAAAAGACCTGTGTCTATGCAGAGTTTTGTGAGGAAAACACAAAGAATACTTTATCCACTACTAGCATGGTTTTCCAAGTATTTTTTGATGGTTAAAAACAGCTAAGGGGAACAGGAGGCCTGTAAGATACATAAGCTAACGTAAGGGCTGTAGCTTTGGTCGTAAAGATGAGTAAATATACCCGGGCTGGCAGGTTGCAGGGCTGGTAAAAATTTCTGGCACAACCTCAGCAGTTATTCCCATTCTTTGTCACAATATTAATAATAAATGTTCTGTATTATCAATATCTGTGTAGTGGGCAAATTTAAAAGGTTCGTTCAAAGTGTACAAGTCTATAAAGAAATAAAAAATAGTGTGCCTGTCATTTTTTCTTACAATAGGGTGATGCAGGCAGCATAGACAGATCAATAATCATTTCAGAGCTCGAATCATCGCTTGCCAAGTATGATCGAATCAGAGTGTGTTGCGACAAATCAATACTGGTACACCTCCAAGCAAAACACTTGCACGGTAAATCACTGACAATCAATTCCATCCTGAAAGAAAACAGATCAGCAATAAGAGAACAACAGCTGACAATGAATCCACGATGCCTCACCCAGCGTGTTGATCATGCAGATTCCACACACGTCCAGCTTCAGGAGGGTGTGGTAGACCGGCTCCCCTCCCTCGTGGTTCATGAACAGGTGGTAGACCACAGAGCCAAGTTGAGGTGACAGGCAGGCCAGGAAGTGCACCACACCCAGCCATGTCACGCTGATCTGAGACCAGGGGATGTTAAGAGGCAGCAGCACCAGGAAGCAAACCAGAGGGATGCCTGGAGAGCGAGCAAGCAGAGAAACCAGGAGAGCGGTGGTTATAAAAGACGGCTTTACCTTAAGTTCACACAATAACAGACTTGTAAAAGACTGACTTTATCACATCTGCAGAATGTGGCATAACTCAAGAGTTTTTAGTTGCTCTGGAATCAGCCTCTAAATACAAATACTCACCGAATGGGAACGTAGTGGTATTTAAAAATAAGTTTTTTTTTACTACACAGGATTTTAAATTAAAGTCCTTCTAGGGCTCAACAAGTCAAATCATACAGAAGTGAAACACTTTTATTTTTTAGAAACACTGTGATCTGTAAATTTTAATCCGTGTGTAATGACTGAAAGCGGAAAAACAAACATACTGCTAAATATGCACACAATGAAACTGGGAAAGACTGGAGGTGGTTTTTAAACTTTATTAAAGTTAATTATGCAGAAATCATAATGTTAAAACTACACAAGCAAAAAATCACATAAACATTAAATAAATATAAAAAACAAATAATCATAAAATTAATGAAGGGAGCTACATAAAAGTCTAAATAGTCAAAACAACACAACGTCATGTAAACGTCTGAGCTTAATACAGGAATATAATTTAATTAATAATTTTAAAAAATGTCTTTAATTAAAAGACAATACAGAAAAATAATAAATAACAATACTTTATTTTATCCATCCACTTTATTTAATCAAACACATTTTATTGAACTTTTAATGTGCATTTTACATTTTAAAACCATTATTATTAATAAATGTATACCTCATAACTTTGATTGATTAACATTCATATAATAATTTAATTTCCATCTTTTATTTTATTTCATTATATTTATTAAAAAAAAAATTACCGGTTTTATGTAACTCCATTTAACATTATTATTGTTGTTGTTGTTATAATTATTATTATTATTTAGTGTATTATTTTCATTTTTATTCCATACAAGAAAACATTCTTTCTGGAACTTCTGGAATGAATAAAGTATAGCTTAGCTTATCTCATATGTAAAGGCACACATGTAATTAAAGTTCTGGCAGAAGTGCTTCTTGTGTCAAAGAATGTCTGTTTATGCATCACTTTTAACAAATCTGATGACATGCAATTAAAATGACTAGAGCACCATCTTTTACTTCTGCTTGTAAATGGAGTCCAACGGATAGTGTTGCCTGAGGTAATATGCTCGCACGCTGGTATGAAAACCATCCGCTCAACTCTGACAAAAGCAAATTAAGGTGTCGTGTTTACGGTGATGGATTATCTAGCTCAGGAGTTTCTGGAATCGAGGACACTGTTTTTCACACTGCATGAGAATCAGTAGCCGTGAAGGGCTGCTGAGAGTGCACAGATACAAGCAAGAAAAGCCAAAGGGGAAACCTACGTGACTGGCACCAACGTATCAGTGATTCCCCATTGAGAGAAAGCCAAAGCTCCCACTAAGCTCTAATTCTGATGCAGCAAAAGGCCACACTGCTAATGGCTACACGGCTCCCATTTAAGTTACCCTGTTTGGCAGGGAGGTTGGCGTTGACTGCTACGTGAGCAAAATGCAGACCTTGAAATTTGATCCGCTTACATACAGCTCTTATCACTCAGACACACCTACAGCACTCCTCCCTTTCTCTCATTTTTGCTCTTGCTGAAGTCAAGGCAGGTGATACGAGGAATGGTATGCAACTCTAACACGTCTATTTTAAGCACATTATCTCCTCGTCAGCATTCGTCCTGAACTGGCGAGTTGAAGTCAGGCGTGGACGCAGCAGCGGGAGCGAGGACCTCTGAGTATCTGAGACCTGAGCTGCGGGCAGGATGTTTTCAGTTTATATGCAAAACAAGGCGGCTCATGAAACTCAGCCAAAATGTTACAGCACAATAACAAAGAAGAATTACAAGCACAGCGGAGCTTCTTCTTCTTCTCCTCAGATCTAGAAAACTGGAAAATGAAGCTCATTAGATTAAACATTAGCATGTTATGTTGAGGTCACATGCTAAGCCAACATCACTGGAGTGCAATAAAGACATCCAGAGCCACTTAGCTGATAATCACTGATGCTGTTTAACTGCGCCGTGACTGCTGGATGCTGGAGCGCCACAACAAAGTTAAATTACACCATCCAGATTGCGCTCTGATATTAAAAAAAGAAGAAGGGCAAAAGACACAAGTCATGCTGCTGAGTGCCACATTACAGGCTGTCTAATCATCTCAGTGTGAAAATAGAAAAAAACAACCCACCGCGGAAACTACTAACAGGCCGACACCTCAATCTCACCTTTGGCTGAACCGATTAACACAATTCTGCAATTAATCTGGGCTTGTAGCAAACTATTAAAAGAATTGCATATTGTGTAAACACAAAATTCAAGAGCAGATGAAAAACACAGTTCTTCGCGGCGTTTTCCATTAGGTGCAAGTAAAACTGCTTTTTTTAAATTCAGTCCACGTTTAAACGCTTGCCTCCGAGCAGAAAAGTCTTGGAAAAACATTTCTTTGTCAACAAAAATTCCCTCTTTGCAAAACTGCCATACAGTCAACACCTAAACTGAA
>VUQR01022687.1:0-13255 GCA_015108515.1 Hemichromis elongatus
TCGACAAACCCCCCCTTTTTTTTTTTCTTTCTTTCTTTTTTTTTTTTCAACGCTATAAACATTTATTTCTGCTGTAAATTTATAGTTTTTATGTGAGTCTTTGGGGATTGACTTCCTTTTGGAGTTGGCTTCAAGCAGTTGTTAGAGAAAACTGCAGATTTTGGACGATCTGCAATATCAGCACTGGATACTCTTCGAGTATGGCTTTCGCTGTACTACATGGATGCTCTGATGGAACAGGACAAGTTATTTTAAATTCTGGCAGTTCCTGTAGCATTCACCTTGGTAGCTTACCGTGGATTCATAATTACGTCATATGTCACGACCATGATAAATCGTAGACACAAGCAAATTATAATGTTTCACTTTTCAACCCCTTGCATGCAGGGCGCAGGGATGTTACCCTGTGGGAAATTTGTCTGAGAGTAGACTCACCTTGTATAACTTGCACACCAGCACCACCACTGGGTGCAGCAGTGCACTCTGCTACATCACCAAGCAAAGTATAAATCTGCTCCCAAAAATCAATGAGAGACTTAACAGTTTAGGGGCAGAAACCAAAGGGAGTTGCTTTGAAAACAACATAGCCTCCAAATAGGGCTGTGCGATATGCCCCAAATCTCATATCCTGACATAAGACCTCTATCGTCCCAACAACGATATATATCACAAAAATTTTTACATTTTCTATAAATTCTGAATCTCTGGCAACTCGACTTGCGTGACGTGTTTTTAGCTGGGCGTCGTGTACCTGGAGTCGAGTGTTACAGAAGTTGAAACGGCCACACTTCCTTTTGTATTTATTAAACGGCATGCTGTGGGGAAAAGCCTGTTCTAAGGGTTATTTTTTTAGCACCTGACGGCTCTTTTTAGCTTCTCATCCGTAAACACTGCATACTATTTCACGTGATTTTGTTTATTTTGAAAAATCTCAACAGGATCTTCTGCTTTACTGTGAAAGGTTTCTGTGGAAAATAAACAAGCGGACGGCGGGGCCACGCGATTGTTTTACCATCGTTGTTGCTAAAGACAACGCATAAAAACAGTGGCTTGTCCTTCCATAGTGTGGTTATGTTAAATATAAGCGAAAGGGAGAGCTTTAAGAAATTCTACAGTGACCATCAAAACGATGTTTTGTGCTTGGTATCAGCGGTTCCTTGAAGCCAAGGACTGTATTAGAACTGGAAAAGTTGGATTGGTCCATCCAAAGTTCATTGTTAATTCATAAACATCAATTTCAGCTCCTGCTTCCATGCAGTGTTAAATTTATGCAACAGGACTTTTGTTGTGCAACTATGAAACACTAATTTGCTTGTGACTGTGTATTATCTGGCTTCCCACATATGGCATAAATATGATATCATGCTAATTGTGCATCTGCTTACTTGGGTCTAGCACTCCGAGTACAGCTTACCAGGGGCTTATTCAGATGGGCATATCAGTGTCGGCACTATGAAGTTAAATAAAACCTGCTCTCTGATCATTTCTTCCTGCTAAGTCATCAAAACTTATAGTAATCCGATATTTGTAATGAGCCCCTGGTAGCTTACCCGCGTCTGGCTTGGTGTTTAGAGAGGAAGATTCCTGTTGGTCGACGGCCCTTCAGTCAGGCAGGCAGGAGGAGGAGCAGCTTCTCAGGGGACGAAGAGCAGAGTCCACCCCCTTACCCTGCCCAGGGGCCAGCTCGGCCCAGACCCCGCACCCATTTCCACCTAACCCACAAATCAGGTAACGGCACACTTTTAAAAACCAAATCAGCACTGCACTGCAAGTATCCTGGGTTGTTGGTTTGTGTGTGTGTGTGTGTGTGTGTGTGTGGTGGGGGGCTTTAGAAGACCGTCCTGGTCACCAGGCCACGCTGTGGGGCTGGAGGTGCTGATCCTGCATGGGTTTTGTGTTTAATCAAGCTTTCTCTGTTCATTATCAACATGAATATTTCATGTCAGTGAAGAGTAGCGTTACAGAAGGATTTATTTTGATGCCTGTCATGTGGTTTTAAAATTAACTTCCGGAACAAAGGCAAAGGCCCTTCTTGCATCGTTATTCGAAGCACATGAACACAAGGGGCTCATCTTTGCTACTCTTCTCTCTTATGCATTCTGTTCCTGCCTCTAGAGTCTCTCCTGCGAATGAAAGAGGAGACCGCTGAAGTGGATGAGTTCACCTTCTCACAGGGCACCTCAGACCAAGAGAGCAATGGCTCGGGCAGTTACTACATTAGACAGGAACCCTGATGTGACAAAATCGAGGTGGAGGAGGAGGAAACTACAAAAGGACATCTCTGGAAACACCGAACCAAGAATCAGGAATGAGAGGATACTTGAAGAGTGATGCCACGGGCCACCTATAATGTCAGCACATGAGGGATACCACTCCTCAACATCACTCAAAACAATTTTCTAACCTTGTAGGGGTGTGTCCACATTATCACTCGGAAAGTCGTGTCTAATCATGGAAGGCACCCAGAGTCAGGCCTGGGTCATAGATGTTTGGGCATTCTCTTTCTACGACCTGCAGCTTTTTCTCCCGTTCTTTGGCTTTCTAATCCAGACAAGCTATTTGGATGATTTCATGTCTTGCAAGCCCATACAGCCTCAGCCATAATGTGGGCCACATACAGAGACCTGGAGAAACTGTGACAACCATTTATTGAGCCAGGTCTTTAGGTTTTCTTGTGTTTGTTATATGTGTATATTGGGGGGGGTTGGTTTTGTTTTTTTGGTTTAAATAACATCAGAGTCAGCCATGTTGAGCAGCTGGATGAGCAAAGTGAGGCTGTCAGAAAGATGAGCAGAGTTGTGTATATTTTTGCAGTATTGCCAGGTGGACTTTAATTTTAATAATAGTACTTGAATTTTTCCTCCTTTCATGTTGTTATGATTTTCAGGTTGATTTTTTTTTATGTCCTTTTTTTGTTGCATTTACACGTTTTGGTGGCTGTTTGAGTGACGTGTTGTTTTATAAAGTGACTATATTCACTAGTACGTTTAGGCCTTCTCAAATAGAACTACACACAGAGTTCTTAAATCCCATGCTGCTCAGCATTAACAATGGGTTTTCCCTCTTTTTGTTCTCTTTCCTTAGAGTATTGACCAGAAGATTTCCACAGCTACATTTATTCCTCATTTAGTTATTACAGAACCAAAATCGGTTGCTTATTTTTTTTTTTATTTTAGACTCACCAAAATGATAAGTTTGACAGAATCCATTATAAATCTACTTTGAAAAAGAATCTATTATAAATATCCAACTAATCTCATTTTTATTATTATTATTAACCTTTCACTAACTTTGCAGTGTTTTAAAATAAGAAGTCTTTTTGAGTCCATTTGAAAAGCAAAGTTTTTCTTTGACCTTTTAAAGTAGCTTATCACTTATATTTTTTTTGTATTCACATTTACAGGGTTTTCCCACTTTCTGGTGCAGCTTTATACAAAGACACATCTTATGCAGCTGTTGCTTTCTTATATTAACAAACAAAAACACTTTTTTTTACATTCCACTGAGCTTGTATAGACAATATATAAAATATGGACATGGCTATCATGAACCGTTGGTTTTCAATTTTTAACCTTTTAACATCTGAGTTTCGACCCTTTTTTGTTTTGTTTCTTGGAGCCAGAAGTGACCATAATTGAACAACAGGTGGCGATGTTACCAGCTAATGCTAGCTAGGTGCTTAGCAGCCACATACCGTCTAATTACTGCTAATTAAACACTCAGGTTTTCACTCACCAAGAGTGAAGCACAAACATCGTGAATGTTATGTTTCACCAGCAGGGCTGATAATTTGTCATATAAATGTCAAAAGGCATCAACAACACAAGAGTAGCCCAGAAGTGTAGTTCAGTGGCTCCAGTTAATGGAGGTGTGGCCTGTGGTAGTGTGGCTGCTAATCACACCCCAACTTAAAGTCTTGGCCAAATCCAAACGGTATATTGGGATATAAGCACACTTTTTTAAAATGCTGTAAAGCTGAACTTTGTATGTAGGGGTTATGACTTGCTTTTGGAGGTAAGCTTGAGTTTAAGTACTGCAGTACCTCTGTGAATGAGCAGTTGTAACTGGTGTAGCTTCAGATTCTGTGGCTGTACTGATTTTTAAAAAAAAAAAAAAAAAAAAAAAAAAGGATTACTGGAGCTGTGGAAATGAAAATGGCTTTCTGAAACAAAAAAGAAAAAGCTCCACATTTTGAACATATGAGAATATTTCAGAAGTAACAGGAAGTGTAAGTAAGCAGCAGGTTGCAAAGTTTAAATGAGAACTCGTACTAATATGATAGGATATGGTGACATGTCCCCCACTGCCCAGCGATGCTTTGAGCTTTACTCTGATTGTAGCTGCTGTAAAAGATGAACTTCAGTCTTATCAGTTGGTCCCTGAACATAAGCATAGTAATCTTGGTATTCTGATTTATTATTCTGAGGTTTATTAATATTCATGTCATGTCCTTTTTCTTCCATTTTTTTTTTTTAATCTCAGTTGTAATTTCACCAAAATCTACTTAGTTATAGGGCGTCTGCAGTGTGCCACAATTATAGTCAATCTATTATTCACGTATAAAAAAAAAAAAATTAATATGCAATACAGAAATTTTGAAAGAAAAAAATAATTTCCTTATTCTGACACAATGTAAAGAATGACATAATAAAATCAGAATTATAGAATTGAGTAGTTGTATTAAATATGTATGAATCAATATATAAATTACTTAAATATTAAATGCATACAATAGTATATTAAGAAGTTACATTTTAAACCCCCCACCAACTCCAACCCTAATCTGCTGGATAAGACGGCATAAATGTAAATTCACTTCATGGCTGTTGTTGGTTTATTTTTTTAGTTTATGGAATATGGTTAAATACTGTATGTGTCATACTTGGGACTGCATACATCATTTAGCTTCTGTCACTCCATATTAGTGTCTGGACAAAGTAGGAGAATCTACCTTTTAACCAAACAGGTCTCCAAATAATATGCAAAATGTTTGTAGGGTTTGTGTGTGTGTGGGTGTGTGTGCGTGTAGGTGTCCGTGCCTACGTGTCAGAGTGATAAAGCTACGTATGCAAGCTAGTTTATGATTCATCTGAGCCACAGAATGACAGTTTGTTCTTGATAATTAAACAATGCACTGCTTTTCCTATGGTCTCTGAAGGCAGCATTCACATAACATAGTGGCATAAAAACATATATTGTATATAAATACATATATTTATACTCCATCACTGTGATGGAATCAAACAAAAAATCCTCTTTAGCCAGAAAATGGAAAAGACAAGCGACCACCTTCGATTATTCTTAGAGCTCGATATTTGCAACCATTTATCTACTACCTCCTGATGCTAGCTATGTTTAGCTAAAGCTCGAGCATGAAATAGACTATTGCAGTGTGTTGGCTTATGCAAATGGAAAAATCAACAACCTGAAAATAATCCACTTGAAGGCTAGACTTCAAATGATAATTTTATTGCAACACATGAGGACGTCTTCTAATTTGAATGTAATGCAATATTAATAGATCCAATCTTATTTTGCTATTCTAAGTAAAATTTATAGCGCCTGCAAATGTCACGATCAGTACACTGTTATCACTAGCATGAAAGAAGAACAATATGGTTTTGTATAACTATGACTTTTATGGTCAAAGGGTTTATAAAGAATGCTCACTTTATGGCCAAAGGATGCGCTTAAATGAAGAGAAGCTGTAAACTTCTCAGCAAAGGTAAACTAACAATAAGATTCAGATTCACTGATTCAGTTGAATGGTTCAATTCTCAGGAAGTTTTGATCCTTTGTAAAGGTTGTGTGAATCAGCAGGGTTTGAAAAACCCAAAGGCATTTTGATCTTGTACATTTACTGTATGGAGGCAAACAAGGTTTTAAAACAGCAGATTCTGAAGCACTTCACATGGTTGGTTGAATGCAGAATAGTTGATACTGAAACCTCCTCAGAAATGTGATTCTAATTAGTCATGCCATGTTTAGTTCATTTTTTTTTTTTAATTTATTTCAGAACTTTCAAGAAAACAACTGTCAAAACTTACTTTACAGAAATTAAAAATGGATGTAAAACGTAAAAAAAAGGTGGAGGGGATATTTGAAATAACAGAAATTTGCATTTCGGGCATCATAAATGTATGTAAATGGTCTTTTGTTGTTGTTGTTTTATTTTTTTCCCCCCAGTCAGTCATTGATCCCATTGCTTAATTACCTAATGGCTTTTGAGAGCAATAGTCAAAATATGAGCAATATATTTAAACAGAAAAAGAGGAAAACTGTGTCGCTAAAAGATCATTTTAAAGGATTGTCAAATGTCTACAAGTGGTATTAAGCTGTGTTTAAAAACTAAATTCATTTAAGAATTAAGTTATGACTCCTTAATTAGAACTCTTTTGCTTCCATACACTCAGAATGAATAGTTAAACAGTGGTCTAATCTCATTAACCATTATGCATTCATGTGAAGGTTCAGTTCGTCTCCTGATGAGATTTGAACACAATTGTTTTCCTTTTAAGAGAAACTGTTTGATTGTGAGACAATAAAAGATCACAATCGGCACAAGACTGACTGACACGAGGAAGCTCGTGTTCCTATATTAAAATACTTCATCAATAAAATGCATTGTTTTACAAAAACAAAATGACTGTTCTCTAACTGCTGCTGGCCTCCTTTAGATTGAACCCCAAATAATCAAATACATAATCAATGCTTTTTCAGAGTTCCTAATTTTTCCTTGTAGAAAATGTTCTTTTTTTACTAATTTTTACGATTTACCTTGTTTCCTAATGCTCCATCTACAGCAGCTATATATATGTTTTTGGATATCATCAGTTTGAGATGAAAGCAAGTTGATGATTTAGACTGTGGTTACACGTAACAGCTGGTAATAATAAAAATGTTACTCTACCAAAATAGTAATAGTGAGAACAATATGTCAAGTCAAAATATCAGGAATAACTCTTTACCAATATGTTTAACAATTTATATTATTTCATTCTATACGTGTTCAATAATTTTATCCAAGTAAGAAAAATGTGGCAAATTTCATTTTGAATTAAATTTCTATGCGGGAAAATAATTTAGGTATGCCAAGTCAATAATCTTGGTGTTGAGCCAAAATTGAAACAAAATAAAGTTAGACTTGCAGCCTTATTGCGTTTTGTGAATATTTGTGTAATCCATTTTATTTTTATTTTTTTGGCTTTTCCTGGCACTGATGGCCTTCCGTAGGACCGTTTTGGTTGTGGAGGTCTTGCAGCTGATCTGGTTCTTCTAGATGAGTAGAATAATTAGCTAAACGCTGAAGTTTTGTTTTTCTCCTCTTTCCTGGCTACTAACACGGGTCTTTTGTATGCAATCACTTCCCCTCCTGATTATATTGTGGTGCTATGTGTGTGTGTATATATAGATACATATATATATATATAAAGAGAGAGAGAGGGATTATTATTGTCTGGTAAATTGAGTTATAGTGCTAAAATTTATTTTGGATACAAATTGAGGCGTGGGGTGTATCTGTCAGTTAAATCTATTGATATTAACAATAACCCTAGAGGTACATTTTCAAATTTGCAGTTTAAAGTTTGTACATCTTTTTGATAGTGTATACAAGTTTCTGTTCATATGATTAATTTGTGATGTGACTAAGCGTTGACTATGTAAATAAAGCCCTATGTTTGGATTACAATTTGGTTGTCTTCGTTTACAAGCGTTGCCAACTGTTTCTGCATGGCTGTGAAAGTTTCTGGTGACTTTTGTAAAAGATGACTTTTACACTGAATAAAAGTTTAACAATTCAAACACTTTGCCAATCCTCTCTACTTCACCATCAGATAAATACATCTTTAAACAGGCAGACAGAATCAAAAGGACCGTAGCATGTTAATGTGCCGCAAAATGATACTGCTATACTATTTTTCATCAGACAGATGGAGTACACCTTCCAGAAACCTCATTTTCCAGCACCATCACAAGCTAGTTCTGGCACCCATCTGCAGCTGAGTGTACAGCCCATACAGATCATTAGAGATGAACTAAGCTGCCTCGTTTTCACGTTATGGCATTCATAAGATTTTCAGAGAAGTTGACCTCTGACTGAATCTAGAGGTACAAAGACAGATTATCTAAAAGTAGATACCAATTTAAAAATCTGAATCATTGAATCCAAGCTGCTGGCCCACCCGGAGGGTCGACAGTACCCCAATGAGCCTTTTATTGCTGTTATAAAAGGAGATGATCATCCTCTTCAATCTTTTTAGACCTGGAAGATTGACTGTGAACCCAAATTTGTTTGTTTGCAGAAGCCCCGTCCACATGGTTCATTCAATAGTTGTCTTTTAATAATTTAAACAACTTTATCATTGATGAATAAGGAGCATCTTTTATTGACAGTATGAAAGCAGTCTCTTAATCCGACTAGATTAGGCAACTAATAACCAACTTCCTAAAGACTGTCAGGCTAATTAACACTAATCCTACAATAGATAATGAGCCACCACATTTAACACCCCCACCACCCCACCAAGAACATAACACGACATGACCCGAAATAGCTGGCGTCCTGTCCTTTTTATTGCAAAGCAAATTACCGTTAACAAAACAGACAGTTCAAAGACAGGTTTGGAATCACGATGGAACAGATGGAACTTTGCTCAGGAATGAATTCGGACTACGTGTGGCCCCACAGAGACCAAATCAGAGCACAGTGACGATGTGAAGGACAGGAGGGAAAGTTGTGCAAGACAAAGGATTTACACGAGTTCTTGTCCCTCCAGGCTACAGCTGACCACAGGAAATCTGATGCAAGAGTTTCATTTGTGCCCAACCAGTGGTGAGGTGGAAGCACCGAACCCAGAGCAGCTCAGTAGAGCCAGCTGAAGGCACAACTAGTGTAGTTGACAAGCTCGTCATCTTTAAACCACAAGGAAATTTCCTTGTTGGCACTCTCCACTGAGTCACTGCCGTGGATGATGTTCCTTAAAAAGAGCACAGAGTCAAAAAGTGACAATCCACTTCATACACGCCATCATTTCACATCTGCTATCATGCAAAGATAACTCACTTGCTGACGTCAATACAGAAGTCTCCTCTGATGGTTCCAGGCTTAGAGTCAGCAGGGTTGGTCTCTCCCAGCATAACCCTGCCCGTCTTCACCACACCCTTGCCTTCCCACACCTGAAACAAACATGACAAGTTCAACTCGGAGCAGAGCTCTGCTAAAGTTGGTGACAACAGTTTAAGGTTCGAGTCATCATTTCTGAAAATAAATAAATGATATATACACATCTCACATCTAAGGAGTCTTACCATAGCAACCACTGGACCAGAGCTCATATAGTTGATGAGGGTAGGAAAGAATGGTCTGTCCTTCAGGTCAAAATAATGCTTCATCAGGAGGTCCTCAGAGGCCTGCAAAGAAAACAAGGCTGTTTCATAAGTTCTCACTTTCACATCCTAATTTGTGAGTCGTCATTTGTACTTTATCTCACTGCTTTGCTGTAATACTTGTCATTCAGATCAAGCACTAATTGTAGTGTCACAGTAAATGTGAGTACCGATGCAGCTCTAGAAACAGCCCTTTTGCAATAGTACGCATTCACTACTACACTTCATTTATCACACCAACAGAAATATTTAAATGTTGCCGTTCTATAACTTAAGCAAACTTGACGCTCACATAAACCAGTCCCACATCAGGTTAAATGTTAAAGGATCAGTCGACCTGAACAGCTAATTGGCTGTGCTTCACTCAGGAACAGATGAGCAGGCTAATCAGGCTTACCCATTACTTGGCACACTTACAATATCTGTCCCTGTGCTGCAGATGGCTAAAATGTTTTAAGGGCAAAAATGTTGATCATTATCAAAGAATCCAACTCTTACAGGTGAAAATGTGTCAGTCTATACTTACGTGGAGCATCTTCATGCCCACCAACTTGAAGCCCTTAGTCTCAAACCTTTTGATGACCTCACCAATGATGCCCCTCTGCACGCCATCAGGCTTAATGGCAATGAATGTGCGTTCCTTTAGCTCAGCCATGACTCTGAAAGAAAATGGAGAATAATGATGAAGACAAACAGGCAGCTTATGTGCTGCAGAAAGAGCTTGTCTGGTAAGTTACTCACAGCACTTTACTGCATTTGACACTTTCAGTAATGGGGCTGTCTTTGCCAGGGCAAGATGTTGAGGGCATGGACCCCATTGTAAAGGAAATGCTGGTACAGCTTGCAAGCAGGGCTAGCATGCATCCTGCTGTGATCATCTAAAGAGGAGAGCAACTTGAACCAGCAGCCCCGCCCACACAGTGAGCACATTTATCTTCATCATGCTGTTAAGACGCTGAACGAGCCAGAATAAAAAGGTGACAGCAACTCACTGCTTAATACCCCTTAACACCACACTTAGACTGTCAGACCATGGATTGAATAATATTAATAATAATGACGATAATAATAAATAATAAAAACCACTAGCGCATTAAACTGCTACAAAACATCACTTTCAAATAGCACAATTACAGCTCCTAGTAAGGAGTTAAAATGTAAAATATGGTTAATATGTTTTGGTTTTTTTAACTTGGGATTTTTTTTTTTAAATAATTGGAGATAACAAAATAATTTTGCTCTTGTAATTTATGTAACACCAAATTAAAATAATATTAGTTTTACTGAGAGCCAATGAGCTGGGTGTAACAGTTTTCCTGCACATTAATGTGTGACAGGTCAAAGACACCATGATCCAGTCTTTAGTCTCATCTTCAAGCTTTAAGCCTCAACTCCAAAGCAAGGGCTAATCTCCATCTCCCAATGCCACCTCTTCTTGTGAGCAGCATTACCCAATGAGATCCATTCATTTATTCTACAATTCAGGGTCAAGATCACATTCCTATTCGCAGCAGGTTTATCCATACGTCTGCTGGTAAAAGTGACAATGTGCCCTGAATGTTAACTTAATATTTAACATACATATCATATTAGCCAAACCAGATGAAAAATGATGCAATTTAAAAAAAAGAAAAAGACTGCCACCTGTTCCTGTACACTCCCTAGTCACAAAAATGTATATAATTACTTTAAAAACACTGAATGTAATCTAAAATAGTTGTATAAATGTCATTTCTGTGTTTTGCCATTTAAGAGTATTTCTGGGCCATGTTACCGCGATGTTAGATGTCTTACAATTTCTGCTCTTGACTAAATCTCACTTGAAAAACACATTTTTAATGTCAGCGACGCCTTTGACCCGGATACATAAGCTCCTCGGTGACAGGACGGCTCTTTCTGGCTCCAAATTACGTAACATTCTAAGTGACAGATGCAATTAACCTATTTTTTGACAGATTGTAGATCAGGAAGGGATTTATAACAGCTTAAATTCCCGCAGTCACTTTTCAGCAAATACCGGAAATCTATTTCGGCGCTACACTGTTAGCGCCTATAGGCTACTGACAGCTCAATCTCTGCGGTTTTTTCAGCGGTAAACACCAAATTTCTTCAATATCCTCAGAAATGTTCGAGCTTCACTTATTCCGCTCCTTTATTGGACGAATCGTGATGTCTGTCATGATGAAGACGATGGTAAAACGACACTCGGAAGGCGCTTTGGCAGCTTTGCCATGTCGACTCCGCTTCATAAGCAGCTTTGAGAGAAGCGAACACTGTTAGCTACAAGTTGCCTACACGCCCAAGCAGCGAGCTGAACACCTACCGGCGCTTTTTCACGAGTAGGCCCGAGCCTTCACGTACACATGCTTTCCTTTGTTCGCAGGACCGCGATGAATGAATTTACTCGAACCATTTCAGTTGAGAAAACCTGAAAACGCCATGTTACTTTCCAGGATAGTACCGAAACTGCATGCTATAATAATATGTAAAGTATAGCAATTTACAAATTACACCTGGACCTTTGCACTAAACGCACGCCACACATGCTAAAAAAAATCCCACATCAATTTCAAATCGCTTTAATAAAGGCTCACTTCAAACATTTTTACCATCGGTATTAAGACAACAACCGATGTCAATACTGATTTGTTATGTACCTATACGCTAACAATACCTTAACACTGAGAATCCGGGTGGGGGACAGACAGCAAATACCACGGTTGACGTCTGCAAAGACCTACTGAGGTTGCGCAGCGGATTTTTATCCACGAAGGCGGAGACGACGGCGAGTCAGTGGGACAAAAATGTCCCATGTATCTGCCTATAGCCACAACACTCCCCCTTGTGGTTTATAGAGGTATTACTTCAAAACCCCATATGAATAAAAATGTCACAAGTCGAGACAAAATGGTGAAAATCTGAGCTAAGGGCCTGCGCGTTTTTTTTGCAAATATATGTTCTGCTAGTATATTTCAAAGTAAGCTTCCTAATGATTATATTAAAACTTCTAAAGCAGGAGCTGTGCAAGTCTAGCATTTGGTCTCACACACAATGTGATGTTCCATCCAACTTGCTGCAGAGAGTTTTGTAGACCTCCAGTTTAAGTAGTTAGTTCATCCTCTCTTGCAGTGCACGCTGCAACTACAAAATGATTATCCCTTTATTTATAGTAACAGCAAAAAACAAAGTAAAATCACACCACACCCCAGACTTCACATTTTTTATACATTCATCCCGATATATATTTAAGGCACAGCATAACATTAATTTATGATTTTATTCAGGATACAAAGCAACATTTTACACCGACATTCAGCCAGCAGACCTACCTCCAGATCAACACTAGTAAAACCAAAGACTTCTGCAGGCACAAACATCCTCCACTTCAACCACTAAACATCCAAGGTATGGACATGGAGGCTGTGGACAGCTACAGGTACCTTGGTGTTTGTCTGAACAATAAACTGGACTGGACTCATCATTCAGACGCCCTCTACAGGAAAGGACAGAGCAGGCTGTACCTGCTGTGGAGACTCAGGTCTTTTGGAGTGAAGGGCCCACTCCTGAAGACCTTCTATGACTCTGTTGGACCTCTGCCATCTTTTATGGTGTGGTCTGCTGGGGCGGCAGCATCTCTGCCGGGGACAGGAACAGACTGAACAGGCTGATCCGAAGGGCCAGCTCTGTGCTAGGATGCCCTCTGGACCCAGTGGAGGTGGTGAGTGACAGGAGAATGGTGGCTAAGCTGTCATCCCTGTTGGACAACATCTCCCACCCCATGCAGGAGACTGACAGCCCTGAGCAGCTCCTTCAGTGGCAGGCTGAGGCACCCACGATGTGGGACGGAGAGATTTCACAGGTCGAGCTG